>PVIW01003636.1:0-160160 GCA_004026585.1 Noctilio leporinus | reverse complement strand
TTCAGGTCCTTTGCCCATTTTTTAATTGGGCTGTCTGTCTCCCTGGTGTTGAGTCGCATTAGTTCTTTGTATATTTTGGAGATCAGACCCTTGTCTGAGGTATCATTGGCAATTATGTTTTCCCATACAGTTGGTTCCCTTTGAATTTTGCTGATATTTTCTTTAGCTGAACAGAAACTTTTCCATTTGATATAGTCCCGTTTGTTGATTCGTTCTTTGATTTCCTTTGCCCTTGGTGAAGTATCAGTAAACATATTTTTGCGTAGGATATCCCGAAGTTTACTGCCTATATTTTTCTCCAGGACCTTTATGGTGGCACTGCTTATGTTTAAATCCTTTATCCATCTTGAGTTTATTTTGGTGTATGGTGTAAGTTGGTGGTCTAGTTTTATCTTTTTGCATGTTGCAGAAAGATGTTTATAGTTTTCTTTGAGCTGGCTGAGCTCGTTGAGCTTCTCTATCATCATTGTTTTGAATTCCATATCTGATAGTTTGTTTGCCTCTGTTTCATTTAGTGATATTTGTGGGGATTCCTCCTTTCCTTTTGGTGATGGACTGATCCCGCCCCCCCACTCCCATTTTGGGTGTTTGTTGTTGCTTGTTTTTATCTTGGATTGATCTGCTTTGATTCCCTGTGTTCATGTAGCACCCTTCTGTGTTAGGAGATTTGTGGAGTTCAGTGTTGCAGTTTCCTAGATTTCCTCCACTTGTTGCTCTTGGGGTGGCCTTTATGTCGTTAACTTGGGCTGTCTGGTTGTATTTTGGATTGGTTGTATGTGTTGCTCCTTTCCATCCAGCTGGCTGATTGAGAGACGCTCCTTCTATCCCATTTCATACACTGTTTTTGAGCTGCTCCTAAAATAGAACCACCAGTTCAGGCAAAATAACCATACCTTCAAAGATATCTTTCTCTTTTAATCCCCCTTTCAACTGCCTATCAACCTAGCTATATACCCATACCCTCCAAAGTAACCCCCACTTTTAATCACACTTTCAGTTGCAACTCAGCCAGTCTTAATGGGTATGTAGATATGATAATACTTATAAGAGGGGAAAAATGATTAAGTTGACTAAAGTATAGATAATATTGAAGGGTGCAAAGGAGTAGCAAAGAAAGTGGGGATACGAGAGAGAAAGCCAACTTACATCTTCTAACGAAATGAAGAGGGGGAGAATTAGAAAGCCTTAAGTGTGAGTAAACAGTATGAGCCTATATATATATAGTTGCCACATTTACCTCCCTGTCCACCCTTAATGAGCCCTGATTGTGGAGCCAGAACCTGTGAGCTTTTAGCAGAAAAAGAGAATGTGTAGTCCCTAGTAGTGCATCCACAAAAAAAAAAAAAAAAAAAGAAAGAAGAAAAAAAGAAAGAAAAAAAGAAACAAAGGAAGAAAGAAAAAAAGAAAGAAGGAAAGGAGGGGTTTAAGCGTCTGAGGAGGGAGAGGAATACTGATATTGAAGACGGAATGAGTTGTAGCAGGAGAATGAGTAGACTTTTAAAGAAGAGTAGGAGGAGGTCTTGGGTATTTAGGTGGATTGAGATAATGGAGGAGCAAAAGTATGTGAGTTGGGATACACTGTGACATAAACAGTATTTACTTAAAATGCACTAATTGTGAGGGTTGGAAGTAACTTTTGAAAAGGATATGTTAGGGATTAATAGTTCATGCTCTTGGTGTAACTCAGGTGCCTGAGATCAGCAGCAATCCATTTCCTGAGTCTGCCTCTTTTTCTTGGTCAGGTCTCTGCAGTCTACAGTCAAGCTGTGTGATCTTGAAGTGGCAGGGCCAATGGCTGTCACAGTCAGGGCTGATTCTGAGTGCCAGCCCCCAGGTAGGCTGAGCCTCCAATAGCCTAGCTGGGTTTCAGTGCTGCAGGTGTTTTGGGGCCCTCCCTTCTCTCATTGGTTCTGTGTGAAGACCTGCAGGGTGCTTTTGTGGTGTCTATGGCTGCTCCTCCCCCTCCAGCTCCTCAAGGAGGCCTTTGTCACCGGCAGCGGGTGCGCCAGTTACATTAGCTGCAAGTTCCTGGTACACAGTTTCGAGTTTTCGTGGGAGCCTGTGGGCAGGTGTGGGTGCATGGGCCTCCCACCTCCCCCAGGCTCTGAGCTACCCTCTCCCCAGGTGGTGCGGTGGCACAATTTTTGGCCCTTTCTCTGCCTCAGCCAGTGCACTTCCCCGATCCCTAGCTCCTGCTCCCTGCGAGTCTCTCCTCCTTCGCCTCCAGCCTGGATGGTGCTTCTTCTCTCTCAGCCTCTGGAGCTCAGCTCTCACACAGTTCCTCTCCTGCAGTTCAATTCTTCATTCCCTCTGGAGTTTGCACTCACTATCTACACTTCACTGCTCAGATTTCTAGTCACTGGGGACCCTGGAGCTGTCTTCTCCAGGGCTGCCCTTCTGGGTAGAGCCGCCACTGCCCAAAGCCGACTTTGGCCTGCAGACCGGTTTGGAACTGTCTCACCAGCTCTCTTGTGGGTCTCTGCAGCCTCTGGGCTATGCACCCCTGAGTCCAGATGGTACTGCTCCAATTTGCAGGGACCTGCACATGTCTCACGCTCCCTATCCTATCCTCTAGTTGCTCTGGCACTCCAGAACGCCATCAGCACTGCTCTCTACTGTCGCCATCTTTCCACTCCAAGTCTAAGTTTTTTGCTTGGGTTATTGTGTGCATGGTTGCATCACCAACAGGGATAAAAAAATGTAGGAGGATTTCCCAGATTAGAGAAGGAAATGATGAGTTCCATTAGGGCAAGTAGAATTTTAAATGTCTGTGCAATGACCAGGTGACAGAGTTAAGCAGGAGGCACTGGAGAAGGATCTGCGCTGGGAGGAGCATTTGAGAGTCTTATAGAGGGGAATAATTAGGAGAGTCAAAGAGCCTTCCATGTGTCATGGGCTTGATGGGAAGACAGGATGCTCTAATGGGAAAGGACTAGCTTGGAAGTCAAATGACCTTACCTCTGGACTTGGTTTGCAATTTTCTATTTAACCTTGGACACATTACCTAACTGTGTTGACATAATGTTTTCTTAGCAAATATAAGATGAGGAGGTTGGACTAGGTGACATCTGTGATCCTGTAGGATTTGCAGTCCAATTGGGAGGAAAAGATAAAATAAGCAGAGATTAAAGATTGTATTCTCGTGTGTGTATGGATGAGTTCCAAAGACCCCTAGTTATTGTTTAATGACAAGAAGGTACTGAAAAATCATCTAAGGCACAGATTCATGGAATTACAGTCATAATAATAAAAACAGACAACATTCATTTGGTGCTTACAGTGTGCCAGGAACTCATCTGTGGGCTTCACAAGTATCAGCATTTAATATTCACAGCAATCCTATAAAATAGGGGTGACCAAGAGCCTACATTTTGCAGAGGAGGAAATGAGGCAATGAAAAGTTTAAGCATTTTGTTCAAAGTCATAAGATGGTAAAAATTCAGATTTAAGCTGGATCCAGAGCCCAAGCATTTAATCACAGATTATTCTAGGGGAAACTTAGAACTTGGGGGAAATAGAGTCAGCCACATACACATTGAAACTATTGGGTTGGCCAAAAAGCCTGTATGTTTTTTTTCCCATGAAGTAAAAGATACATTCTTCATTTTCATTAATAATTTTATTGATTTGAATATTTTGAGTATGTTGGCTATCTCCCACATAGTATAACATTGATTGTTCTTAATTTATGTTCTGATTTGATTGCTATCAATGTCAACTGGTCTACCCAACCATGCAGCATTGTCCAGTGAGAAATCTCCAGCATGAAACTGCAAATTACTTTTGACACATTCGATCAGTCACAGCACCTTCTCCATGCATTGCATAAATCTTTTTCTGCATTTCAGTTCCATTTTTACATTTCCTGAAATAATAAAGCATAATATGCTGAAAATGTTGCTTACTTTCTTCCATTGTCAATATTACATGACTGCACAAAAATTCACCAACTTTCAAAAGTTTTTTAAAAGTGCATGTTGATATGACAGCCGTCATAACATAATCTAACAAAATTGTTTCAAATGAAGTTAAAGACAACTGAGTGCTACTAGATCTCTTACAGAAAAGAACCAAATGAACTTTTTTATTTTCCTGCAATGTATGGTTGCCTTTCACCTGCCTCCAGCTGGGGACCAGGCTAGAAACCTGGCTTGCAACTTGGTTATGTGCCCTGACTGGGAATCGAACCAGCAACACTTGAGGTCGCAGGCCAGTGCTCAAATGAACTTTCTGAGCAACCCAACAGTAATGATTTCAAGTCATTACTGGTAATGATTTTAGGTTAACTAAATTTTAAGACAGGCAAGGTCAGGACACAGACTTGTCAGTTGTGATATATTAACTAGTAGTAATTTTAGTTGCCAACTCCCATTTGCACTAGATTTGCAGGACTAAAATGTACTCAATCAGCATTTTGGTAAAAATTTTTGAAAGTTACATATGAGCACACACAATAAACATATTATGCCTTCACATATATTAATATATACAAATTCAGTCTTTTGTGCACCTTACTGCCCCGCATTTCCCTCTCCCTTGCCTGCCTCTCCCCCAAGAATTACTTTTTCTGAATTGTGCTTGGCTATGTTACTGTTGATGACAATGCAGATAGGTGAAGATGGATGAAACTCATTCTTGTGAGTACTGTGAGGGTATTGTTAAGTTTATTACTTATTTACATTCTAGAATAATCTTTTTTTTTCTTTTGAGGACTCCCCAGGAAACATTCTCTTGTGGTCTTGTTAACATTAATTGTAATTCCTAAAGCAATCATTTTAGTTTGTATAGAGACCCTGTAAAAGAGCAAAAGATCAAGGTTTTCTTTTTCACCTTGGGTTCTTGAAGGTTTAAGAGCCAAATCTATGGCCAAAGCACAGCGTATGTGCTTATGCATTTTTAGCTTTATTCATGGTCCTACCTTTATAATCATCTGCTTTAAAATTTTTTTCATCTGCTTTCATTTCACGTCATCTTGCTGCAATTTATGTTACCATAACAGAAACAAGGCACAATTTAAGTAATATATGTATACGTATAGACCCACACTCACAGGTACACATTCACACACACAGTGCACGTTGGACTCTCCAGGAGGCTGTGGGAGCTTGCCAGCATAGGGCCTGTTAGACCTCTATAGCTACTTAGCACACTTGCTCATAACAAGGAGGTCATCAACAGGAACTGATAATTAGGAGGGTTATCACAACCATCCATTTACAATCCCTTTGATGAATGTTGGCTACTCTTAACGACTCACTGAAGATCTAGTCACACTGCATTTCAGCAGTAATATGAGCTTAATAAGCATTAGTGTGGTGATGACAACAAGTATGCAATCATCATAATGATAACAATTTTGTCCAGGCAGGAGGGAAAATATTCCTGACTGAGCTTGCTTGACTGTGACAGGAGATGGAAAGGCTGAAGTGGGAGAGGGAATGAAAGGGCTGGTGGGGTAAAGAAAACATCAAACAAATAAACTTAAAAGACATGGAGTTGAGGTAGAGGGGTGAGAGAATAGGTGCAGGATTGAAGGATGCTATAGTGGGAGTTTGGTTCAGAGTAAGGAGTAAGGGAGGCCTTACACTGGTGTGTGTAGGAGTATGAGCACTTGGGTGAGATTGCCAGTTCTGTTGCCTTGTATCTGTGTGACATTGATTATTACTTGTACTATGTATTATATATCATATATTTAATTTATGGTACATTATATATTGTGTTCTCATTATCTCATCTTCCTATATATTGCTTTACATCACATGTAAGCCAGGATGGAGCATCTACATGATAGTGGTTCAATAAATACTCATTGAAGTAAGCCCTGGCTAGTGACTCAGTGGATAGGCACCAGCCTGCAAAACCAATGGTTGCTGGTTTGATTCCCAGTCAGGGCACATAACCAGGTTGCAAGCCAGGTCTCCAGCCAGGTCCGTAGCTGGAGGCAGGTGAAAGGCAGTCATACATTGATGTTACTCTCCCTCTCTGCCGCTTTCCCTTCCCCTCTCTCTGAAAATAATAATAAATAAAATCTAAATTTAAAAAATACTAATTGAGTTGAATTGAGGGGTACATTTAATATTTTGGGATAATAAGTTAGTGAGCTTTAAATCTTAAATGGGAATATTACCATGAAAATACCAACAATAATAATAAGCATAAGATTGTGTAGGCTTTTTGATCTGTTTAAACCTTTCATAAACACATAAATCTTCATAAACCCTAATGAGGTAGACAACATGCTATAACAAGCCCTATTTTTGCAGACAAGGAAACATGTGTCTTAGGGCCTCAATATTATGCTAATAAGTGATGGAGCTTGAATCAGAACTCAAGTCTTTGGATACTTGCAACATAGAAATTGTTTTCATATTGCTTTGGTGTTAGGAAACCTGAGATCTGTGATTAACTGATTATTCACTTCCGTGGAATTGTTCTCCTTCGCCTGTAATGTGACAGAGGGTACAAAGTCAAATTTTCCCAAGGTGGGAGAAGGTAGCATGCATACCCTGCAGTTGAAGAAAGGGATGTGAACGGTGGGAACTGCAGTTCCAGGCCCCACCGGAAGGAGGCAGATGCTCATCAGCTGCAGCTGATAATTGGCAGGTAAGAAATAGGCCCAGAGTGGCGAATGCTTGATATTTTTTTCCAAGAAAAGTCCCAAACTTGGTTTTTAATGTGAATCTCCCACTTTTAGTATTTATGATGAATACAAATTAAAAGCAAACAAATTGCAGGTGTCAAATTAAAAAGAATCTGTGGGCCAAATCAGGCCCTTACTGTGTTTGCCATCTCGATGTCAGATGATTTCCATGATCCTTTTCAGCCCTAAGATTCAGTGAAAAAAGCCAATAGCTCCGTGCTAAAAAGCAGGAAACAATTTGTCTCCACTCATCATCGAAACTCACCATCTCTGTTTCCGTTAGACAATATTCATCAGTACCAGGGAGTGATGCCACCCCGAGCCTCCAGGTTTGTACTTGTGCATTGGAGATGGCATTACCACACCACACTGCACTGAGTGGCAGATGTAGATGCAGGGGAGCAAGAACGGACCTGGTTTTAATTATGTAAATCTTTGGCTATGCTTTAATAGGGGACTGCAATAGAACTGTCATAACTGCCAAATGTGGGAAATAGGATGAGCGAAGTTTTTATTCCTGGTACTATATTTGGGAAGAAAAAAAAAAAGGAAGAAAAATGCAGAAGAGCTGGTTCATCTTTGAAAGCCTACAGAAACAAGTTGGGATTCCTGAGCTGCTTGCTCCTGCCAAGCGGCATTTGCAGAGACAACCAGTGCTGAAAGCCCAGCAGCCCACACAGGACTCCCTGAGAAAGAAGAAAGCAGAATTTTCAAGGTTGATGTTTTATAATGAGATCTCAGAGAGACCGAGCTTTCTGTAGTCACCTGCCAACTATTCAAACAAGTCGGCCCTTCCCCCCTTTCTTCTGCCTCACAATCTTGCTTCTGCTACCTGTTCTCTGAAAGTGAAGAAAAGTGACAGGGGGTTGTTGGTGGTGGAATTGGGTAGGCATTGGGTATTTTTTCCTGATCCTCTGGTGGGGGCTGGAGTGCTGCTACTCTTATTTCAACCACCCAAGTGCATGTTTTTTAATAAATTTCAGTATTTATTAAAATTTTCATCTGGGTTACTACAGGGCTAGAATTTTCATGGCCAGCGTTTTACTGGTCATGGACAACAGGGTCTCTCTTTGAAGAACCCAAAGGACCCATAAGGAAGGTTCCCAGTGCACATGTTTTGTTCTTAATAGATGGCCTGAACTTTTACCAGATCTTTTTCCATCAAAGAAAAATAAAAGAGTAATCCACTTTCTCATTTTTTCAACAAATAACCAAATAACTTGCTTGGAAAAAGAAGAGTAAGAGGGGAAGAAGTGGTAAGTTGGGAGTGGGAGTAGGGGAGTTGGGGGAGGGGAGGGGAGAGAGAGGGAGAAATTGATTGATTGATTATAGATGAAAAGAGTCTTCTGAGCCATATCAGTCAATGCAATGTTTATGGACCTTATTTGGAACCTAAATTTTAAAAACTATTAAAACTGTATATGCCTGTTAGAGAACTATGAGGGAATATTAAGGAATTATTATTAAAATTGTTGTGTTATAATGATATTGTGGTTCTTTTTTTAAAAGGGCTTTATCTTTTACAGATGTTTGCTGAAATATTTATGGATATTATGATATAGTGTCTGAGGTTTTTTAAAAAAGGTAATCTGGGCTGGAAGAGAGCAGTGGTGGGCTATAGGTAGCTTGTATTCATTGGCAAGAGTTGACTTACATTTTGAGGAATTTTATGAGCTAGTCAGTAAACAGTCATTGTTGAAATATATACACTTACATTTAAATAAACTATATTGTTACAGAGATAATGAATACTCAAAAGTAACAACTTTCTAGTTATTTTACTACAACCACTGAGATTTTTCTATGGTCTCTGTGTGATGGGAAGACTACATGACCATCTGTTCCTGCCCATCTCTTCCCAACCTCCATTCAGTACCATCATGTTGCTGACATGAAATCAGCCAGAGAAATTGAAAATGACTACAAATCAGAGATTTCTTCTGGGAAAGTCAGTTGTAATGCGTTTACTGCCGCACCATTGGAAAAGCTGGAGGGGTTTGGATGAGACAAGATTGCTTGAGTTGATAATTGCCTTGAAGTGGAGAAAAAGGAATGCTAGGGTTCAATACATTATTCTCTACTCATATGAATTTTAAAATTGCCTATACTAAAAAATTTAAAGAATTAGGTGCTTTAAGCATTCCTTGAAGTTATGAGGTTGCAGGACTGAGAATCAGAGAGCTAATGAAGACCCTGTGGTGCTTAGCAACCACAAGGCTAGGCAACATGAATTCCTTGACTAGCTCTTCTCCTGATGAGCTGTGGAACTTGAGGGAGCTCTGTGTCTCATCATCCCCGAAACATGATTTGTATATAATAAAGGTTCATGGCATTCGTGACTATCAGGTGAGTGCAAGGATGAGTTATAAGCATAGGGAGGCAGATTAAAAAGGGATTGCAAAAGAAGAAAATTATCCTTCACTACTAATTTCCATTTATTTTAGATAAATACCTTGGAATGACTGTTTCTCTATCAGAAGCTTTTTCTCCAGGGTAATTTTAGCCTCTTTGCTCATGATGATGGAGCTTTCCGGGGAGAGAGTTATTTACAATTACGGAAGTGGTAGTACTATGGAAGTTAAAAGTGCAGGCTTCTAAAAAGTGGAAATAACCCAAATCTTTATTAAATGGTGAATAGATATATAAAATGTAATGTATCTATACAACTGCATATTATCTGTCCTTAAAGGAGTGGAAGTACTGATGTACCCATAGCGTGGATGAACCTTTAGAGTATTACAGGAACTGAAAGAATCAGTCACAAAAGACTATCTTGTATGATTCCATTTATATGAAATGTCCAGGATAGGCAAATGTATGGAGATAGAAGATTAGTGATTGCTTAGGGCTGGGAGCTGGGAGGGTGGGAAGAAAACAGCTAAGGAGGTGAGAGGTTTCTTTTTGGTATGATGAAAATAGCCTAAAATTGAGGGTTGCACAACTCCAGACCATAGTTTTAAATGGGTGTGTTGTATGTTAGGTGAATTAAATCTGAGATCTATCAAACAAATAAACAAACCTCAGGCTGTCCTGGATTAAAATCCTGGTGCAATTCACTTATCTGCTGTGGGACCTGTAGCAAATTGATAACATTTCTTTGCTTATTTTCCCATCCCTAAAATGGGTATAAAGATGAGATCTCATCATAAGGATGATATCACATGGAATTTTAAGGAAGATTTAATTTAATTCTCACATAGAATACATCAGAATGCTTTCAGTGTGCCCAATTTATGGAAAGAAGACAATAAATATTAGTTACTATCACATACTTGTTAGAGGGGAAGAATTTTCTCTGCTAGTGGAGGAGAGGAATAGTCATCTGATGTTTATTTTTCTTCTACTTAATTCTGGCTTGGGGAAAAGAAACTGTGACCACACAGTTTCAGGTAGTACCAGTTGTAATTGAATAGTGGCCTCCAAAAGATAGGTCCATGTCCTAAATCCCACCTACCCACCTGTGAATGTGATCTCTGTGGAAAAGGGTCTCTGCATATGTAATTATGTTAAAAATTTGGGGATAAGCTTATCTTGGATAACCCTGGGGTCCTCAATCCAATGACAGGTGTCCTGATAGGAGAAAAGCAAGGGGGGATTAGACAGATAGAGGAGAAAACTATGTGAAGATTGAATCAGAGATTAAAGTTATGTGGCCTTAAACCTGGAACCACTAGAAGCTTGAAGAGACAAGGAAGCGTTCTCCCCCAGAGCCTTCGGAGGGAGGGTGGCTCTGGTGACACCTTGATTTAGGACTTCTGGCCTCCACACAGGGAGAGAATAAATTCCTATTATTGTATGCCTCCAAGTTTATGGCAGCCTGAACAAACTAATGCACCAGTGAAAGGTTACCCTTCCTAAAACTGCTTTGGTGACAGTACTCCCTCTGTCGATATGTCTCAAAAAAGTTTTTCATTCAGAAAGTCAAGTTCTTCCTAACAGACCCAACCTGCTTTTTTATCTGCCAACAACTTCTCCGGGCCTGTGCTCTCCTGGTTTAGGCCTTTCACTCAGCAACCCCGAGCCACCCTTTACTCTGACCTCAGGCTCTACTCTGTGAACTTCAATCTTTCCTTTCTGGCTCCTCTAAAGTGTTTTCTGTGGGTGCCACACAATTTCCTATGGGCTTACATACTACCTTTTAGTATTTCCTGATTGTACTATATGTAATCTCTACAACTAGGCATTTAAGTTCTTGAGTATAACAAATTTTATAGTCCTTTAGCTTTTGCCACAGTACCTATAGAGTTAGACACATAATAGATGAGTGGATAAAATGACTCCAGGCAAATTGGACATTGTGAAATGACAGGGGGAATTTATCTTTCTGCCATCTTTTCCTGATCCCCATTTCTGTCCTCTGTTTTCATCTCTTTCCCAATGGAGGGTGAAGGATATTAGGGATAAATGCTAGCTAGATTCCTTTTGTTAAGGACAGGCTCCTGGAAACAATATAGTCTTCTTTTGCCAGCTTTGGCCTTACTCAACTGGCTCTCTTGTATCCTCCAATAAGGATGACAAGGATAGCATATTGGGTTTCTTGTTACCTAAGTATTCTTTCTGTGTTATAGATAAATCACTTGATAAGACAGGCATGTTGGGCAGAACAGATGAACAATATGAAACTGAGAATTTGCTCAGAACATCATCTGTTGCCTCTGAGTTTAGGAGCAAGTATGTGGCTCTTTGTAGATGTATCAGAGAGTACAAATCATTTGGGAATGAAGAAGCTCAGACTCCAGGTCTGGGCTAGGCACTACCCGTTGTGACCTTGTGTGAGTCAACCTGTTTTGCGCTTCAGTTTCCCACTGACAAAATATTAGAGTTGAACTAGGTGATTGCCAAGGACGTTTTATATCTGAAGATCCTGTAATTTTGGATCCCATTCTTATTCACTTGAATGCTCTATGTCTAACATAGTCTTTATCAGTCAGGATCCAGTCAGGGAACAGAAAGTGCATGAACTATTTCAACAGAAGGAGTTTAACCAGGGGCATTGGTCACATGTGGGCTGAAATAGCAGAAAACTCTGAGGTGATTCAGAGTTGATAACTGCAGGAAACAGCTACCACTAAGCGGTAATGCAGGAAAGACATTGGGGTTACCAGAACCTAGAAACAGAGGCTCAGGTATCTGAGGATGGCACTGTGTGCTTTGTTGATACTGTTACTTTCAAAGCTTAGAGGAGGGACATTACAGAACTGGGACTCAGATTTCTGAGGAGGAGGTCCCAGCACTTCTAACGGGGCATGATGAGGCTGTTCTGGAAGTGTCAAAATTAGGTGGTGGCCAAGGGCGAAGGCTCATTGATGGGGTGATAGTAGTGGGATAGCAAGCCCTCTCCTCTCCCTGTCCTTCGGTCTCCCTCCGGAGCTGGAATGAACAGAATTGGACATGGAGCCAACTGCCCAAGGAGAAGTGTGGTTTTGAGTCCCAGTCTCAACATCAAAAGGCAGAACATAGACAAATTTGGAGCTAACACAATGGCCCCATAACAAGCATATCTATTTTGTCTTTATATTATATATTTATTTTGTCTTTATAGGTGTTTAATATATGTGTGCTGAAAAGTGTTCCTGCAATAGCAACTTTATAATCTAAATGAGTATTTGATAAAAAGAGTAAGAGATGATATGGTAGTAAAAGAGAAGATGTGTAGAGGCAAAGGGAAAGATGGGACTGTTTCCCACCTGGCTTCACTGAACAGAATTCAGACTTATGCAATGGGACGCTGGCTCAGTTTTGGACTTTATAAATTGGTTTTGGTTGTTTAAGTGCTTAAATCTAGAATAAGTGAGTCTTACCAAAAAGAGGCTCCAACAAAGTTTGTAATGTAGGGCACCTGTTGCAGGCAGAACTCTAAAGACACCTCCCCAGATCCCTTGTCCCTAGTTACTGAGTCAAACATTACTCTAGATACTGCTGTGAAGGGATTTTACATATGATCTCACCCAATACAGGAGACTAATGAACAAAATAAACAAACAAGCAGAATAGAACCAGAGGCATGGAAACAAGGAACAGCCTTTCACTGTGTAGAGGGGCGCGGGGAAGGGGAGGAAGAGGCAAAGAAAGGTGACAGTTCAGTCAAGGAACTAATATAAAGGACCTGTGGAAATGGACAACATGTGGGGGAGGGGTAGGGAGGGTAGGGCAGGGGAGAGCACCGGGGGAAAATGGGATAAATGTAGTACAACAGCAATACGTTAATTAAAATATACATAATAGGGAGATTATCCTGGATTATTTAGGTAAATACAATCCAGTCACTTGACCCCTTCAAAGTAGATAAGTTACTTTGGCTAGAGGTAGACAAGGCAGAAGGGGAGGCCATTGACCCATTGTTGATAGCTTTGGGGATGAAGGTAAGTGGTCAAAGAGTGTGGGCCTGCTCGCCAACCTGAGAAAGACCCCCAACTAGTAGCCAGTGAAGAACTGAATTTAGCCATTAACCTGAATGAACTTGGAAGTGGATTCGTCCCCCGGCCTGGATTAAGTAATGCAACCCTCCTAACACCTTGCTTTTGGCATTATGAAAGCAGAGAACCAGCTAAACTACCCCATGCCTTGATTTCTCACCTGTGTTTCTGAGCCATTCAATTTGTGAGACATTGTTACCACAGCAATAGAGAACAAATACTGCACCAGAACAGCACTCTAGGGAAATGTCTATTTTTGTTGTTTTTCATAGTGGCTTCCCCCAGCTGCCTGGTCATTGTTCCTGGAGGCTGCCACTGACTGCTTTCCTGACCTGTTTGAATACCTATGGTGGCTCCACAAGGGGGACATTTTGCAGACCCTCCTTCCACTACCCTGTGGATCATTTCAGAGAAAACTTGACTCTGTTCTCTGTGTGCTGTCAATAGAATCAATAGGCAGTCAGCCTGAACCCAACAAAGAGGAATGATAGAAATTGGGATGGATAATTGATGCAAATGTTGAAGGCAGACTTGGATTTTAATCAAGAATTTGAACTCCTGTTTTTTCACTTTCCCTTAATCATGCCAAGTTTTCATATCTCAGGGGACCCATCGTTCTTATTGGCCATCAAAGTGGAGAGGCTGTATGATCAAATTGCAAATATAATTGTTAAGTCAAATTAAATTGTCAGAAGCTCAAGTAAGGCTTCTTTGTTGATTGAAGTTCAGTTCACTCAACAAGCAGAATATGTGCTTTGTGATCCTGTCCAGATAATGGGCCTATAGCCCTGTGGGGAAGAATTGGCCTTCACTATGTTTTTTTAAAACCTCTTTGGAGAAGAGGCTGAGTGTCAAGCTGTATCTATTTTTCTGACTCATAGTTTATAGGGAAACTGTTATTACAGAGTGTTTCTTGTCTTGAACAACAGTTGTTTCATTAAGTGATTTCAGAGGTTTGGACACCAAGGGGTTAGATGAGCTGTCAAGCACTTCATACCACAGAAAATGGAAAGCTCTTACTGTTTTCTTTATTTCCTCTTGATAAATTCCTTTACACATTCATCACGACTCTTGAGGCAGAGTATTTCAAGGTTTTATTGTACTCCCCTAGTTGTTAGCCAGCTGATGCTTGGCCCCAAACTTTTTAAGTGCTTCTTCACATTTTTTGAATATACAGTAATATTTATCACCTTTTTCTCCCATAGACTATATTTGAATTTATAGCACCATGCCAAAGGAAATATGCTTTATTTCTTTGTTTATTAGTAAGATCTCATTTCTATCTTTTGCTCTTTTGATCCTGATGCTCATTTTTTTTCAAAATGTGCTTCATAGCATTCTCATTGTATTAGATGATTCTACAGTGTGTGACATTTTGATAGGGGCTTAAGGTAGGTTCAAGCCCCATTTTGAAAGGCGTGCTGCTTATTTGGTCATCCTGTGCTGGGCTCAGACACTTTGTGCAAGCTGGGATCTCTCGGGTCAAATACAGTCCCTCTCTAAAAATACATGAGGATACTTCAATAAGGTAACACTTAATATAATTAAAGTTCATATTAAAAAATGAAAAAAAATACATGAGATCTTTTCCCTTAGGACTTTATATGAAAGATAAAAGTGTTACTTGAGAATGACTTTGTGGAATAAACTGATATTTAAAATTATGTGTAATTGTAAGAGCTAAGAAATCTTTCTCTTTTAAGATCAGATCAAATTTGGTTCAGAACTATCCTCTTTCCAGTTCTTAGGTTTGTCCTATTATTGTAGGAGTCTTTGGTGCTGGCTTTCTGTCCTTGAAGAATTCTTATTAGTCTCTTCTTTGGGTCCGGTACTGGTTTTTCACTTTGATCTAGATGTGAGATGCAGGTGATTTCCTTCCTACACACATACACACACACACACACACACACACACACACACACACATGATCATATATATAGTCCTCTCACTCAGGGTCTTTGCAGGTGGCATTCTTTGAATGTTTGACGAGATAAGGAAAGGGTTGGGATGATAACCACTGGAATCCCTTCAAATTGTGTGTTAAACATTTAGTTCTTAAATGTTCTCTAGCAGCATTTTTGGCATGTTATTCAGTTATCCTCCTTTCTTCTATCTTACCTTCTCATTTTTCTTCTCTGTTTACTATTTTCTCTTCACTTCTAGGACAGAACAATTTATTAGTAATGCTTGTTGCTTTGTATCCTTTGCTAACATTGGTTCTATTGACATTCTAGGCTGGATAGTTCTTTGTTGTGGGGCTGTCCTGTGCATTGTTAGGGTGTTTAGTAATATCCCTAATCTTTACTCACCAGATGCCAGTAACACTGTGTCCCCAACTCCCACCCCCTGCCCTGGCTCAACAACCAAAAATATCTCCACACTTTATGAATGTCCCTGGGAGAAAATCTGCCCCGTCTAGAACCATAGCTTATACCCTTTGGTTTCAACTTTCACCTCAATGCCTTGTTCTAAATAAAAGCTCTTCCTTCCTCTGAAGAGAATTCTAGGACTAGTTATTAAGATACCCTTTTTCATCTTCCTGCTTAAGTAATACTTATTGACGAACACTGTGCTAAACGTTTTATGTACATTAAATCATTTAACTACACACAATTATGAAAAGTTAGTTCAAGCTACATATACACATGTATCTTTTTTTACTTTGTATTTTATTTTTATTTTTCATTAAAAAATTCTATCATAGTTGCCCCATTTTTCCCCTGTTGCTGTCCCCTGCCCCTCCCACCTACCCCCTCTCCTTCAGTCAATTCCCACCTTGTTGTCTATGTCCATGGGACATTAATACTAGTTCTTTGATTAGATCCTTCCCCTTCTTTCTCCTATCCCCCTTTCTCCCCTTCACCCTCCCCTCTAGTCACTGTCAGCCTGTTCCTTGTTTCCATGCCTCTGGTTCTATTTTGCTTGTTTGTTTGTTTTGTTTATTAGGTCATATCTTCTTAATTAACTATATGCATTATACATACATGAATATATTTATATGTATACAGAAACATATGTAAACAAGATGTCTGAAATCCTCTGGCCTCATGGAAGCACCTTTTCTGGTGATGGGATGGTTTAATTGGCCTAAATAAACCCCATCTCAAGTATGGTGGAGACCTTCCCGTGCTCGCCCGGTTGGCTATGAGGATGCCCGTGGCAGAGCTGAGATCTTCCAAGCTAATCCTTGTGTGACCTGCTTCTTTGTGGTCATGTCCTTTAACCAAAGCTCCTGGATCTTGTCACTACCCTCTCTGGCTGGACACTACTCCATTCTTTTTTGTCTGTAATTTCTAAAAGTAAAACCAACACAATGCTGTTTGCGTTGTAAAAGTAGACTTTTTTTGGAGGGTTAGCATTTAATGAAAAAGAAACTGCCCCAGGGACATTAGGGAACAACTTGAAATTGAATATTGCACATCACTGATTTTAAATGTCTCTTGGACATGCTTTTGGCTGGGAATTTCTCACTGGTTTCCTTTGTCCTCAGTCCTGGATGTCCCCATGTTACCAGCCTTTCTTTCTTCTCCTCCTTTTTTCCCACCTCAGCCCCAAAACGTAAGTTTCTTAATATCCTGAGCATTCTTGTCTCCTCTTTGTCCACATGGAGACACTGGGCTGGTTTCTTCTTTGTGTCAGAGCTTGTATTCTAACCATATACGATAATGAGTTGTTCTGTCTTTGCTCAGTATCAGATACCAAAATATATTGTCTTCATCCCCTGTGTTTCTCTTGCTCTGTTTCTTCCTACTGGATTTCTTGCACTGCAGGACTCCAGAGTGGAGATGCTGGCACTGGAGGAAGTGGGCCTTGGAGTGTAGGCCCACCCAGTGTTTCGCAATGACGTAGCTTAGCCACAGCTGTAGAGCTACAAGGAGAGGCTGAAGGAACCTTATAGACCCCCTTCGTTTTTGGTGAGAAGAGAACATAGAAAAATACATTTTTTTTTTAGTCAAAAAGCTATTCTGTTATTATTTTCCTGTCATCATATCATATATTTTTGGCAGAGATGACAGGGGTATTTGTGCTTTATACATTCATGCTCATTTATAACAACCCTGAGTGGTAGAAGGAGCAAATGATAATATCATCATAAAACCTTTTGCAATATTCATTGTTTTTAAATTCCCCTTCCTCTAAACTCTCCTAGCACCTTGCTTGTTTCTCAGTGAACCACATATTTAATTTCACTTAGTTAATTATTTTACTTTATGGACAAATAAACTGGTTTCTAAGACAATTCTGTGGTTTGACTAAAGGAAATGACGGAATAAAGGAAAAAAACTACAAAATGTGCAAAAGCTTTTCAGTTATTATTCCTAATATCCTCCTTTAATATTTAAAGAATATCATTATGGGTTATTAGATATGGGTTTAATAAGCATTTAATGTAGCACTGATGATGAGCTAGGTAGGTACTGAGGAAAGCTTATCAAATGGATGAATGAATTGTTATGCAGTTCTCTTGGGTACCTTGAAAGGTAGTGTTTTTCTAAATGTGAAAAGTGAAGCCCAGAGGGGGAATGTGACTTGCCCAAGATCTATAGCCAGAAATGAGGATTCAAATGCAAATGTTTGACTTCAAAGCCTTAAACTGCTGCTGTACTGACATGTTATCTGCTTCCTATATATCAGTTATTTAAAAGGTGCATGCCCCACAGACATTTGTTAAAAGGATTTTTTTAATTAGATAAGCCTGTTGTATAGACAGAGCCCATTAAACTGCATTCCTGGTAACCCACTCCTGCCTGATTTAGTCTAAGGTGGGACATGATCTCCAGGTGAACCTGCATATACGTGTTCTGAGGACTGAAGAACTTCTGTGGTAGCCAGCTTCCAGGATGGCCACAGTGATCCCTGGCACCTAAGATTCACATCTTGTGGAGACCCCTTACAGGTGGTGCCAGGGCTGGTCTTTGTGGACAATAAATAGCATGTGGCAGGAGTGATGGCATTTTGTTACCTCAGCCAAACAGACTAAGTTCAGTAAGCGGTTGTTAAGAAAATGACTGCAGCTTCTGTCTTAGGCACTCTGTCTCAGGGCCTGCACTAGGGGAAGTCTCATGAGTGCTTCATTTAATACTCACCTAGCCACCTCTCTTGGGGCACCCTACACCCCACTCCCCCACCCTCTTTTTCTCTCAGATCTCTGGGGAAAGTTGGTTGCCCTGTTGTGAATAGCCTTATGAACAGGACTATGTGGTGAGGAACTGAGGTCTGGCAAAAGCTATATGAGTGAGTTTGAAGTGGGTTCTTTAGCTCCAGTTGTGCCTAGAAATGACTGCAGCCCCTGCTGACAGTTTGACAAAATCTCCTGAGACTCCTTGAGCCAGAAACTCTCAGCTAAACTGTGGTCAGATTCCCAAAAAAGCAATTCAGCTCTCCATGGTTCTTCTTAACTCACCACTGGATTCACTTTCATACATGACAGGGCATTGACAGCTCCTCCTTTTTTTCTTTTATCAGACCCCCTCTCCCTAAGGGGTCATCGTGCTTTTCAATAATAGCCTCTATCCCCTATGCTGATTTGATAGGAATTTGTGAACACCCCAAATGTTGAGACAAAGCACCTGTTACCTAAGTTTTAAATTGTTCTCTGAATGAAACTCATCAACACCCTGCATAAAAATCCTATCAGAAGCAATAAGCATATGTGATGGTTACTTTTATGATCCAATGTGACAGGGAGCCCAGATAGCTGGTGATACATTCTTTCTGGTGTGTCAGTGAGGGTCTTCTGGAAAAGATTATCATTTAAATTGTTAGACTGAACAAAGAAGATTCACCCTCACCTATGTGGACAGGTGATTTATCCAATCATCCGGATAAAACAGAAGGGCAGAAAAGGAGCAAATTTGCCTTCTGCTTGAGCTGGTCATCCATCTTCTCTTCCTTTCAGACATTGGTGCTTTTGATTGTGAGGTTTTCAGACTTGAACCAGGACTTACACAATTGCCTTTTGTGGATCTTATGTTTTTGTGTTTGGACTGGAACTATACTACCTGCCTTCCCGGGGCCTTTACCTTGTAGAAGGCAGATCATGGGACTTGTCAGCATCTACATTTATGTGAGCCAATGTTTATTTATTTATTAATTTATTGTTTTTATTTTTAATTTATTGCTGTTGTATTACATTTAAATCCATTTTCCCCTATTGCCCTTCCCTGCCCCACCCTCCCTATCCTCTCTCCCACAGTCAATCCCACATGTTGCCCATGTCCACGGGTCATTTATACTAGTTCCTTGACTAAATCGTTCCCCTTCTTTGCCTCTTTCTCCCTGTCCCCCCTCCCCTCTGCATACTGAAGTCTGCTTCTTGTTTCTATGCCTCTGGTTCTATTTTGCTTGTTTGTTTTGTTCATTAGTCTCCTTTAATGGGTGAGATCATATGGTATTTGTCTTTCACTGACTGACTTATTTCATTAAGCATAATACCCTCCAGTTCCATCCATGTTCTCACAAAAGGTAGGAGTTTTTTCTTTTTGCTGTGTAGTATTCCATTGGGTAAATGTACCAAAGATTTTGATCCATTCATCTACTATGGGCACTTAGGCTGTTTCCAGCATTTGGCTGTTGCAAATAGCGCTATGTAATATATATCTGTGTAATATACATCCGTATTTTCTTACCTTTTTCTTCTTCCTTAACTGCATTCAATTTTTCTGAGTTATTGCAAGTAACCTGATTTTCCCATATTGTGAAATGATTT
The DNA here is from genome assembly GCA_004026585.1 of Noctilio leporinus. Lineage (NCBI taxonomy): Eukaryota > Metazoa > Chordata > Mammalia > Chiroptera > Noctilionidae > Noctilio > Noctilio leporinus. Next base: position 140,395 of record PVIW01003636.1, on the reverse strand, counting down.
CAATCTAAGAAAACTTAACCTGCAGTAATGCAGATACAAGTAATATACAAAATTGTACCTTATTTAGTAAAATCCATTTATGACAAGGTCACTTTAAAGCATTCATAAGTTAAAGTTGGTTCTTATCTATTTAGCTGCTCTATGTCTTTTGATTGGTGCATTTAATCTATTTACCTTTGTACCTGTGTTCCTCTCTGTCTTTGTTTCTTTTTAAAGCAGACCCTTTAGCATCTCTTGCAATGCTGGTTTAGTGGAGACGTATTCTTTTAGACTTCTTTTGTCTGGGAAACTCCTTATTTCACCTTCCATTTTGAATGCCAGCCTTGATGGGTAGAGTACTCTTGGTTGCAGGCCTTGTTTTGCATTACTTGAAATATTTTTTGCCATTCCCTTCTGGTGTGCTGTGTTTCTGTTGAGAAATCAGCTGATAACCTCATGGGAGCCCCCTTGTATGTTACTAGCTGTTTCTCTCTTGCTGCTTTTAGGATTCTCTCCTTGTCTTTTGAAATTTGCCATTTTAATGACGATGTGTCTTGGAGTGGGCCTGTTTGGGTTCATCTTCCTTGGGACTTTCTATGCTTCCTAAGTTTGCATGACATTTTCTCTCCTCAAGTTAGGGAAATTTTTTGTTATTACTTTTTCAAAGAGGTTTTCTATCCCTTGCTCCTCCTCTTCTCCTTCTGGTATCTCTATGATATGGATGTTATTACATTTCATGTTGTCCTGCAGCTCTCTTAAAACCTCTTGATTCTTTTTCAGTCTTTTTTCATTTTGTTGCACTGCCTGGGAATTTTTTCTACATTGACCTCCAGTTCGATGATCCCATCCTCTGCTTTCTCTAGCCTGCTTTTGATTCTTTCTACTATGTTCTTCAATTCAGAAATGGTATTCTTCATTTCCTCCTGGTTCTTATTGATTATTTCTATGTCCTTTTTAATGCTGGTGTGGTTCTCACTAAGTTCCTTATAGTTCCCTTGGAGTTGTTTGTAGTTTTCTTTGAACTCGCTGAGCTCATTGAGCTTTTCTATCATCATTATTTTGCATTCCATGTCTGAGAGTGTGCTTGCCTCTATTTCATTTTGCACTCTTCCTGGGGATTCCTCCTTTCCATTTGCTGAAGGTTTATTTCTTTGTCTCCCCATTTTAGGTGACTCTTGTTTGTTTCTGCTTCTTAGATTGATCTTCTTTGACTTACTCACACACATAGTGGTGTGACCTTCTATGGTGTAGAGGTGCACTTTTTTTACTTCCTGGATCTGTGCTTGCTGATGTCAGCTTGTGACGTACCAGTCTGGGCCTAGTCAGCCAGTTGGAGACTACCAGAGATCCACTGTCTTTGTCTCCTCTAGTTGTTAATCCAATCAGTCTGTAATCAGTGGTCAGTTTTAGGCACCTCTGGGAGGTCAGATGAATTCAGTTGTCAATCCAGTCAACCTGTGATCTGAGGTCAGGTTTAGGCACTGCTGGGTGGGGTGGATTAATTCCTACGTGTGGGGCTATGGCTTCCCCCCCAGGCTCCCGCCCTTTGGAGAAGAGTGGTCTGTTGGCTGGATGGGAGATGGATCAGCACTGGACTCACGGGCTGCTACCTCAACTCTCCCCCTAAAGCCACTGACCAAAAACTTTCCCCAAGCTTCTCTAGTCCACTCTGCTCTTTCTGTGCTGGAGCCCAGGGTAGGTGGGTGCCTCTGTATTTTTGTGTGTGGTCCCTTTAAGAATTTGGTCTCCCTGGCAAGCTAGGTAAACCTGGCGGCTTTTTGCTTTTCACAGCTGGTTGCTATTTTACTCTCAGCTTTGTTGCTGTAGTCTGGGAAGCCCAGTTGGGGGTTTAGATCCCACCCTTCTCAGGTGGAGCCCCCGGATGCTGAAATGTTTCTCTGTACCTTCAGTTGCCGCCCGTGGGAGCCCCGCCAGACACAACTCTTGTGTCTCCACACTTCCTACCAGTCACGTTATGATGACTCTTCTGTTCTTCTGTGACGGCTCTTCTGTTCTGTCCCTGGTAATAAGGCCTATCTCCAGTTGGTGTTCTGTTGGTTTTTCTGGATGATTTCTCCCCAGCTAAGTTATAATTTCAGTTTGGTGCTGGAAGGAAATTGGTGTATCTCTGCTTACTCCTCTGCCATCTTGATTTTTCTCTTATGTTTAAGTCCTTTACCCATCTTTTATATAGTGTATAGTGTAAGTTGATGGTCTAGCTTTATTTTTTTTGCATGTTACCATCCAATTCTCCCAAAACCACTTATTGAAGAGGCTACTTTCACTCCATTTTATGCTCCTTCCTGCATTGTCAAATATTAATTGACCATAGATCCCTGGGTTTCTTTCTGGGCTCTTTATTCTGTTCCATTGATCTATATGTCTAGTCTTATGCCAGTGTCAGACTGTTTTGATTACAGTGGCCTTGTAGTATAGTTTGGTATCTGTTATTGTGATTCTTCCTACTTTGTTCTTTTTTTCTCAAGATTTCTGTGGTTATTCATGGTCATTTTTGGCCCCATATAAATTTTTGAAGTATTTTTTCTAGATCTGTGAATACATCACTGGTATTTTAATAGGGATTGTGTTGAACCTATAAATTGCTTTAGGTAGTATGGACATTTTAATGATGTTAATTCTTCCCATCCATAAACATGGTATAGGCTTCCATTTATTTGTATCTTCCTTAGTTTCTTTCTTCAGTGTTCTGTAGTTTTCTGAGTATAGGTCATTTACCTTCTTGGTTAAGTTTATTCCCCAGTACTTAATTTTTCTTATTGCTATAGTAAATGGGATTTGATTTCTAGCTTCTATCTCTGATGTTTCATTGTTGGCATAAAAAATGCCTTTGAGTTTTGGATATTGATTTTGTATCCAGCTATTTTGCCAAAGCCATTTATTAGTTTAAGTAGTTTTTTGGTGGATATAGGGTTTTCTATGCGCACTTTCATGCCATCTACAAATTATGACAGTTTTACTTCCTCCTTTCCAATTTGGATGCCTTTGATTCCTTTTCCACGTCTGATTGCTATGGCTAGAAGTTCCAAAATGATGTTAAACAGAAGTGGAGAGAGTAGACAGTTATATCTTATTCCTTATCTTAAGAGGAAAGATTTTAGTTTGTGTGCATTGGGTATGATGTTGGCTACAGGTTTCTCATATATGGCCTTTATTATGTTGAGGTATGCTGTCTGTATTCCCATTTTCCTGAGCATTTTTATCATAAATGGATGCTGTATTTTATCAAATGCTTTTCCAGCATCTATTGATATGATCATATGGTTTTTGTCTTTCATTTTATTTATGTAGTGTATTACATTTATTGATTTTTGAATGTTGTACCATCCTGGGATGAATCCCACTTGATCTTGGTGTATGATCTTTTTAATGTATTTCTGGATCTGGTTGGCCAATATTTTGTTGAGAATATTAGCATTTATGTTCATCAGAGATATTAGCCTGTACTTTTCTTTCTTAGTTGTGTCTTGACCTGGTTTTGGGATTAGAATAATACTGGCCTCATAGAAAGAGTTTGGAATCTTTCCTCTTGTTAGATTTTTAAAATAAGGTTGAGAAAGACAGGAGTTAGTTCTTCCCTAAATGTTTGGTAAAATTCACCTGTGTAGCCATCTGGTGCTGGGCTCTTGTGCCCTGGGAGTTTTTTGATTACTGCTTCAATTTTCACTAGCTATTATAGGTCTGTTCAGGCTTTCCCTTCTTTTTGATTCGGTGTTGGAAGATTATACATTTCCAGAAATTTGTCCATTTCACCCAGGTTACCAAATTTCTTGTCATCTGGTTTTACGTAATAATTTCTTATAATCCTTTGTATTTCTGAAGTATCAGTTGTGGTCTCTTCTCTGTTGTTTCTGATTTTATTTGGATCATCTCTCTTTTTTTCTTGATGACTCTAGTTAAAGGCTTGTCAATTTTGTTTTTTATCTTTTCAAAGAACCAGCTCCTGGATTTATTGAGCCTTTGAATTGTACTTTTATACTCTGTCATTTAATTTTGCTCTGATCTTGATAATTTCCTTCCTTCTACTTGTTCTGGGCTTTGTTTGTTGTTTCTCCTCTAGTTCTTGTAGCTGTATGGTTAGGTTGTTTGTATGAGTTTCTTCTAACCTTTTTAGGTAGGTAGCCCTGTATTGCTCTGAACTTCCTTCTGAGAACTGCCTTCACTGTGTCCCATAGGTTTTGGGTGTTGTGTATTCATTTTCATTTGTTTCCAGAAACTTTCTGATTTCTTCTTTGATCTCATTGTTAACCCATTCATTACTTAATATTCAGTTTCCATCAATAATAATGTTTTGGGAATTTTTCCTTGAGATTGATTTCTAGTTTCAAGCCATTGTGATCTGAGAAGATGCTTGGTATGAGGTATGATTTCAATTTTCTTGAATATGTGGAAGTTTGTCTTGTGTCCTACCATGTGGTCTATCTTTGAGAATATTCCATGTGCATTTGAAAAGAATGTGTATTTTGCTTCTTTGGAGTGAAAAGTTCTGTATATATCAGTTAAGTCCATTTCATCTGGGGTGTTGTTCAATGCCATAATATCCTTGGTGTTTTTTTTGCTTAGAAGGTCAGTCCATTGTTGATAATGGGATTTAAAATCCTGTAATTAGTGTGTTGCTATCAATATCCTTCTTGAAGTACTCCAAGATTTTCCTTGTATATTTGGGTACTTCTATGTTGGGTGCATATATGTTTACAAGGGTTATATCTTCTTAATGGATTGTTCCCTTAAGTATTATGAAATGTCCTTCTTTGTCTCTTTTTATGGCCTTCATTGTAAAATCTATTTTGTCTGAAATAAGTATTGCTACCACAGCCTTTTTTTCATATTCATTTGCTTGAAATATATTTTCCCTTCCCTTCATTTTCAGTCTGTGTCAATCTTTTGTTCTGATGTAGGTCTCTTATAGATAGCATATATGTGGGGCATGTTCTCTTACTCATTCAGCTACCCTATGTCTTTTTATTGGTGCATTTAACCCATTTACATTAAGGTTGTTATTGACAGGTACTTATTCATTGATATTTTCCCCCTTTGTGCCTGTGTTCTTCTCTGTCGCTCTCTGTTCTTCATCTTATTAAAGCAGACCCTTTAGTATATCTTGTAGTGTTGGTTTGTGGAGATGTATTCTTTTAGCCTTCTTTTGTCTGGGAAACTCCTTTTTTCATCTTCCATTTTGAATGAGAGCCTTGCTGGGTAGAGTAGTCTTGGTTGCAGCCTTTGTTTCATTGCTTGGAATATTTCTTGCCGTTCCCTTCTGTCTTGTAGTGTTTCTGTTAAGGAATCATTTTATAATCTTATCAGAGCTCCCATATATGTTATTAGCTGTTTCTGTCTTGGTGCCTTTAGGATTCCCTCCTTGTTTTTGAAATTTGCCATTTTGATTGATGATGTGTCTTGGAGTGCACCTATTTGGGTTTGTCTTCATTGGAACCCTCTGTGCTTCCTGAACTTAAGTGATATTTTCACTCATTATGTTGGGGAAATTTTCTGTCATTACTTTTTCAAACAGGTTTTCTATGCCTTGCTTCTCTTCTCCTCCTGGTATCCCTGTGATATGGATATTATTGCATTTCATGTTGTCCTGCAGCCCCCTTAAAACCTCTTGATTTTTTTTTTCCATCTTTTTTCATTTTGTTGCACTGTCTGGGTATTTTTTTATATGTTGTCCTCCATCTCGCTGGTCTGATCCTCTACTTCATTTAACCTGCCGTGGATTTCTTCTACTGTAGTCTTCAATTTGGAAATTGTATTCTTCATTTCCTCCTGGCTCTTATTGATAGTTTCTATGTCCTTTTTAATGCTGGTGTAGTTCTCAGTAAGTTTCTTATAGCTTCCCTGGAGTTGTTCATAGTTCTCCTGGTGTTATTTGTAGTTCCTCTGGAGTTGTTTGTAGTTTTCTTTGAGCTCATTGAGCCTCTTGATTGTCATTATTTTGATTTCTATGCCTGATAGTTTGCTTGCTTGTATTTTATTTTGCATTCTTTCTGGGCATTACTCCTTTCCTTTAGGTGATAGACTGTTTCTTTTTTTCCCCATTTTAGGTGACTCTTCTTGTTTGTTTTTGCTTTTTAGATTTCTCAAAGCCACTGCTCCAAATTCTCCTTAAGCATCTCTAGTCCATTCTGCCTTCCCCTCTGCTGGAGTCCAGGGTAAGTAGGTGCCAATGTATTTTTGTGTATGGTCACTTTAGTAATTCTCTGTCTCTAGCTGTCTCAGGCTAGCAAACCCTGGCACCTTTTGCTTTTTCACAGCTGGATGCTGTTTTGCTGTCAGCTGTGTTATTGCTTTAAACCCAGCTGTGGCTTTAGAACCCAGCCTTCTCAGGCGGAACCCCTGGCTCTAGGCCCTTTAGCTGCTGCTTGTGGGAGCCCAGCCGGCCCTCTGGCATCTTTTCAATTCCTACCAGTTACGCTGTAATGAATTGGCCTCTTCTGTTCTGTCCATGGTTATAAAGCTTCTCTCCGGCTGGTGTTCTGTTGGTTATTCTGGATGATTTTTCCCTAATTAAGTTGTAGTGCCGGATTGGCTTGGGAAGAGATTGGTGTAGCTGCACTTACTCCTCTGCCACCTTGGTCCCTCCAGCTATGTGAGCCAATCTTGCATAATAAATCTTTTTATAAATTTATACATACAAGGTCTGTCCAGAAGGTATCCAGGCATATAATATGAAAAAGAGACATTATTGAAGATGCTACAAGATACAAGAAACATTGTACATAGGACAGTGATGCCAGTTCCCTTCAAAGTAGGCATGTTGGGACCTCACACAGTTCTCCCAATCACCATCAGTTGCCCTGTCATGTTATCCTGATTCTCATCAAGTGTCTGAAATCTCTTCCCTTTCGAAAATGATTTTGGGTTTTAGAAAAGGTCAGAAGTCACAGGGTGCCAAATCTGGACTAAACAGGTGCTGAGTCATCTGGATGATTTGATTTTGGCCAAAAGTCTCTGCATGAGACGTGATGCATGAACGGACATGTTGTGATGAAGCTGCCAATCACTAGTTTTCCATAGCAGTGACCTCCTGAATCATCTCAGTAGTTTCTGCAGAGAAATATTCAGGCTTAACACAAAATTTGATGCATGCGGATTCATTGCTGTACTCAGTAATTTTGAATGAGACAGCCACACAGTACACATGATCATTCACTTGCACCTGCCATCCCCACTCACTAGTACAGTGAAGTCACCATAGTCCATGCATGCATACCCATTCCAGTCCACTCTCCTCGGCTGCCAGGTTACATCAATGCTTTGCAAACTGTTCTCATTACATTAACAATGGCTGGACCTTTTTATAGGCAGACCTTGTACATCTATTGGTTGTTTCTCTCAAGACCCATGAATAATACAGCAGGTTTGTGAGGGGGTTTATGGTGATGTGTTTGTAGTGTGGTGTTTGATGAAGGGATGCACCAACACTGAGGCTGGCAGACTGGGCCTCAATTTCAATCCTGACTCTGCTTTCAACTAGTTCTGTGACTTTGATCAAGTCCTGCTAACTTTCTGCCTCATTTCTCATCTGTAATAGGGAAATGAGATTATTATGAGGATGGGCTGAGATAATAAATGGGACAATACATTGAAAAGTATAAAGGGTAATCCAAATTATGTGTAGAATTAATCAGGGTTCTGGTTAATATGACTGTGTTAAATAATCCATCACATGATAGATAGTTTTAAATGAGAATCAGGGATCTTCCTCCCAACACAAGTGGATTTGCTTTACAAAGTGGAAATGATTCATCATCATCAGGTTAGTTTATGATGGGTGTGTCCATTGATTGATTTATTTGTTCATTTGACAAATATTTACTGTGTGCCATGTACTAGGCACTGTTTTAGATGCTCGAGATACCTACATAAACACAACAAAGACTCCTGTCCACCTTCCTGGTGGGCCAGGGGCCTGGCTGTGCCTGGGGTCAAGGGGAAGTGGCTGAAAGCTTCAGGAAAGCAGCCTGAGGTTCACTGTCTGAATCCAAATAGGCAATGTATTAGAAAAGGGAGAGGGGTTGAAAAGCCAAGGGATTCAAGAACAAAGGAAAAAACAGTAAGTAAGGGAAGGCAAGATCTGGAGGAGTTCCTGAGCCAAAGTAAAAAGTGTCTACGGTAACATTTTGGGCAATTCAACAGCCCTAAAGGGGATCTTGGTAAAAGAAAAAAAATAAAAAATTAAAAAAAGGGAAGTAAGTAGTCAAAGCCCTTGATGTATAAAGGTGAACCTGTTGGTGAGTTGAAGGGTCAGGGCTTACAAAAGCCGAATTGCTGTGCATGAGGGAATGAGAAGAAAAAGGAGTTTTCGGGAAGCAGACCAATTTGGCAGGAGTGAGAGGATTATCCAGGGAGATGGCTATGAAGCTGGATGGTGGGCTTGAGCTACAGTATAGAGAGCCTTCTACCTGGCTAAGTATTTGGAATGTAATTTTTTATGCTGTGGGACTTACAGATGGTTTTAGAGTGGAGGAATGATCTAACCTAAGCAGATCCATCTGTCAGCAGGGTATTGGATTGATTGTTGGAGAAAGGTGAAAGAAATTGGCAATTTCCACTCTGTTCAGAGGAATGTGGGATTTCTTATTCTAAATATGAAGCCATTTTCAATCCTGGCTGCATATTAGATTCCTCTGGAAAATGCTTAAATATGTACTGATTCTGAGGACTTGTCTCATATTCATTTCATCAATATCTCTGAGCTCTAGATGTAAGGTGAGTTTTTAAAAAAAAATTGTTTGTTTGTTTGTTTTTAAAGAAAACACCTTTAAGGGATTTTGAAAAAGTTGAGAACCAATGTTATATGGAAGTGGAAAAATTGAGCCACATTCTCATATTTTATTGCCATGTGTTCATAATCCTTAAAAGGAAAACATAACACTTCAGGGTTGACAAATAAGCTTTTGATCCTTAAGATTGTAGTTGACCCTTTCAGAATAAAAGAAAATGTTTAATAGAAGCATAAAGTAGCATTTGATGCTGGTCCTTGCATTTATGAAGGTGCAGATAAGAGCACATGGTGAAGCAGGAAAGCTCTGCAGTGGGATCTGCCTGTCTGGTCCACTTTCCAGTCAGGTTCAAACCTTTGTTCCAACTTACTAATTGTGATCGATTGTAAATTGCTTAACCTCCCTTGGCCTCAATTTACTACTGGCACATATTAAATTAATGTTAACTGTTAATGCCAGTGATCCTGAAGAAACCCAAAGATTGAGATATTGTTTTAGATATGCTTGTTTGGGTCACTTCTGATAAGTTTTCTAGTTAGCTAGGCTCATGATTAATGATGATTGACCAGCAAAGACCCAAATGATTCAGAAGACAGTTCTAAACCTCATTTGTGGGATTTCCAGGAGAGTCTTGGGTTTCATTAGAATTTTAGAGATCATCCATCTTGGTACATTAGAAGGATGCCAATGCACAAAAGGAAAAAATGTTGCATGATATAATAAAAATCATCTTCAAATGGTGTCCAAAGTTAAGGCCCATGAGAGAGAACTTTTTGCAGAGTTAAAGATCACCATCAGGATGAATTGCTGGGGAAGATTTTTCAGAAGTGATTCTTGCATGTCCTTTAATATGAAGGGCTTTCTGAGTTGAAAGGGTTGAATTCTGTTGACCATTCTTCTCTTGTTTAGCCCACGGGATGGGGGCACACAGGGTTCTTTTTGGGAGGGTGGCAATGGGAGTTTTATGGTTTGGTAAACTGTTTTTTTTCTGCACTCCTTTGTCTTCCAGCTGGGCTTTAGGTAAGACTCTTCATTCTTCTAAATGTAAGATACTTGAGGGAGGGTACCACCATCATAGATATTTATTTCCTCTTAGCAGATGGTTTTGCTGTTTTGACTTGAACTTGTTGTGGCTGTGTGTTTAACTACTGGATCCACCACTTTGGAAATTTCGATTTGATTGGCTGGTTTACCGCAAGTGTATGATTGGGTTAGTTCCCTTTTTTCCTAGTGTTCTAATGAAATTGCAAAGTTTTTTTTTTTTTTTGCTTGCCAAGAATGAGATGTGAATCTGTGCAACATGGAATGGGTTGGGCTTGAAGTAACTTTGGGACCGCCCTGGAGCATGAGGTGAAGAATTTTCTCCCCTTGAGTAGCTAGACTATGAACCTCCAGAAGGCAGGGACTGTATTTTATAGGCTATGCTTTACAGTGCTTGCCCAGTATGGGTACCTGCACTTGGAAAATGCTTAATAGATATGTATTGCCTCAAAAAACTGTTTTTGGTTTAGAGCACAAACCTGTTGCTGTAGAGAATGCAATGGACTATTTTTCAGGTCCCTAGCTTCTGGGCTTTGGGGGATGAGCCAATCATCTAAGAGGATGTCCAGTCCAATCCCCTGTTCAAAGGATTCCATATTAGGTAAGGATGCAAGAGGGTCAAATAGAAGACCTGATCTTTGTAATCAGGCCAAGTTGGATTTATGACAGCTGAAATGCAGAAGATGTGGTTTTACCTGTTTACACTGGTATCTTCTTTGGCTTACTTTATGAGTTTGCCTGTGTGCTAAATCATCAGTGTTTTGCTTACTTTTCAATGAAAACATTGACTTTCTTCCAACTGGAGCACATAATGGGTAGATACATTCCTCTTCCCCCCAAATCTAGCTGAGTCACTTAAATATGCTCCTCTTTTCTCTCTCCTCACTCCTTTGCTTTCCTTTTTCAATTTCCAAAGTAGTCCAGTAGAGTTTTAATTGCTCAATGCCTTGCTAAGTGTTTGAATTCACTTGGGGGCACTTGTGTGTTTCCTAATGCAGGACCAAATCTGGATGAGTTTCAAGTAAATGGGTAATGTGGCTTGGCAGGAAATAAGGGAAGCCTTATACTCTTTGAAGATGCCAGAGTAGCGTCACTGTCAGATTAGCAAATTTGAATAATTCTGGAGCACTGGGGCATGGACAATGTCTTGCCTATGCTGTGGGTAATACTGCAGAATCAGTGGTAATTACTAAACTGCTAGGAATTTCTAAAGAACTTGAAAATCACTCCTTCAGGCGTTCAGGAAAAAATGTTGAAGATTTACAGAAACTGCAATAGAAATATGGGATAATGAAATATGAGACAACGATCCTCTTCATTTTATTTAAGATAGTAATATTGCTATTATTACCACCATTACTGCTGTCACTACCACTGCTAGCTGAAAGTTACTGGGTACTTCCTGTGTTCTAGGCACTCTGCTCTCTCCTTCAGATGCATTCCCTTACTTTACATTCATTAGCTCACATCAGACTTAGGAGGTAGGTACTACTATTACTTTTAGTCTACACTTGAGGAAGAAGATGTTTAGAGAGATGAAATAACAGTCTTAGGATCTCTAACCATGAAGTGTTAGAGCTGAGACTTAAATGCATCTACATTTCCTCAAAGCTTATATTCTTAACTTATATGCTAATTATCAATATAGTTACTGTAAATCTATATATGTAGATATGCTGACTCAATGTTGGAAAATTATATTGTTAGGCTAGATTATTTTTCTTAGAATATGAGTGTATGTGTTGTGTGTGTGTTTGTGCCTGTGCTTATGGCTGGACTGTGCTGGTGACAAGGTAAGTGATAGAAATGGACAGAGCTATTAACTGGAGCTTGGAAAGGCAAGATCCATCAGCAGGGATTAAGGATGCCTCTCCCTGCTCTCTTGAGAATGCATTGTTAACATGGTGTCTCTGAATCAGAAAAATCAAATATGAAGGGGAGAATGTTAGCTCTCTAAGCCATTTGAGTCAAGGAAAGTGGTTTGGACATTGGTCCTTGATTGTAGCAAGATGTTTAGTTAGATGGTGGCCATGAGAGACAAGGTGGTTCTCACTTTGTGAAGGCTGGAAGGCAGTGTGAACACTGCCAGCCAAATTGAGCCAAAAGCTAATTCATCATGATGGTTGGCCCTCTGAGCAGTTCTATTTTAAATAGCATTAATTATATTATTTGTGTTTTATATCTATACTGTTTAATTTTACTTTTCCTGGCTTTCTAACTTTAGGAAAATTTATTTATGAAAATGCCAATATGCGTATATTAATTTTGCCAAGAGAATATAGTTTAGGCCAAGAATAACCCCATTGTGGTGGCATTGGACCCTTGGGGCCTGGAGTGGTAGTATTGGATAAAAATGAGGGTAATGCAAGGGGAAGGGAAATTTCAGGGGAGCAATTGCTGATGCAGCTTCTCTTCTGTGCTACTGTATTTCCTCCATGGGGCCTACTTAGCTTAGTCTTTGTAGGATTTTTGTTTAATTTCTTTCAGGCATGAATCTTTAATTGTATTAAAATATAGAAATGTTAAGGTTAATTGAAGCATCTTTTCCAATAAAGGGCAAAGAAAACCAGGATAAGTTAACTTTCTAAATAAATGGAAAATATAGAAAAACTTATAGTATCTTTTAGATACTATAATGAATTTTATTTCTATAAATTAATGATTTTAAACTTCACCTTTTTCAGATCTGCTACCCCCAAAAATTTGTTACCAGTAATACAGAAAAGAGTTTTTCAAGAACCTCATTCATATTTTAATGTATAAATTAGAGTGGAAGTAAGATTGTAATAGTCAGGATGGGATAAAGCTTTGTGCAGTAACAATCTCAAAGTCTCCGTTGCTTAAAGCAATGAAGTTTTATCTTGTTCTTACTGTGTGTCTATTATGAGTAATCTGGGGGCTCTGTTCCAGATTATTCACACTTGAAGATGGAAATTGATGAAATCTTATCATATGGAATGTTTCTTACCACTATAGCAGGCAGAAAGAAGTGATCAAATCAATCATTGGCTCTTAAAGCTTGGTGGAGACACATTTCAGTTTTGTTCACATTTAATTTCCTAAAATAAGACATATAGATATACCTATCTAGAAGAAGGAGGTGGAAGTATGATCCCATCAGGTGCTTTAAAGGAGAAGAATTAGAATATTAAGGAATAGCCAAATGACTACCGTACAGGCAAATCTTTTTCCTACTGTGAACATCCTTCTCTTACATTCTGTGAACATCATCAGGGTGGGGAGATGAGGCTCACAGGCAGGAACAGTGCCTAACTCATAGGCCCTCTACTGTTACATAGCCTATGGTGGTGTCTATATATGCACATCACCCTTTATGTTTCCCATGGGGACCCAGGCTGTGAACTCTTGCTTCAATTAAGGAGGAAAGGTTCAGTTGTTCTTTCCAGCTGCTGCAGTTTAAAAAATCCCCAACTTCTTCAATGGGAGAGAGAAGTGAGGACAGAAGGATCTCCTAACAGAGCTCCCAGGAGCCCCTCCATAACTGATATAGGCTCCTAGCAGAAATATTCTAAATCTTTCCTTTAAAGATTTTTTTTTTCCTAGCCTCATCCTAGCTACCCAGCTAAAATCTTGGGCTTGAATAACTTATTTAGTAATAAACTATCCACACTCTTATTTATTCAGCACTCACTGCACCAGCCACTGTTATAAGCTTTTGGTATATATTATTCACTTAATCCTCATAAAAACTCAGGAAGGTGGGTACTATTAAAGCTCCATTTTGCAACAAAGGCACCGAGGGGTTAAGGACCTTGCTAGTAAGTAGGGAAGCTAAAATTCCATCCCAGGCAGTCTGGCTTCAGAGCCCACTATATGACCTCTTGGCTACTAGCACAGTGTAATATGTAATATTTGGAGAAAATGAGCTCTATTTGAATGTGGTTATGACCAATAAAATGCTCAATGATGCCAATAACAGTTCACAGAGATTCTCAGGAACCAAAATCCTCAGGATATTACACTCTCTATTTAAATCAATAGGATAAAACTAATGCTGACGCACCAGTGGCTCAGCAGGCATCTTCATCTTCGCAGAGCCAAGGTAGAGCACGTTTGCACGGTGAGTGCTGATAAGGTCGATGTCCTGACCAGTAGATGACAGGTAGATAAACTGAAGAGACCTCTGTGTTTCAAAGAAACATAAATTTCTAAAGACTTAAACTTATTACCATGTGCACACATGGTGAGGCTTGTAGAATTCCTGTAGGAAGTCATTATTGTAAAAATAAGCTTAAATGTTTCTTAAAGCAAAAGGAGGCTCTCTAGGAATCAGTGCTCAAGAATTGAGAACTTACCCAAGGTGTGCTGAGAAATGTTTGACAATTGGTTCTCTGGGGAAACAAATCCTATTTGTAGTGGTTGCCAATTTCTGTGGTGTAAATATTCTTACCATTTCAACTTCAGATGACTAATTTGATATAGCTGAAGGCAGAGCTGGAAGAAGATGCTAAGAATTGGCTCCCACAGATGAGTAATAGCTGGCATTTGCACCCTAGTGACATTAGATGGGAGAAAGAAGACATCCCATAGTTCAGTTTTATAAAAAATATGAGGTCTGTCCAGAAGGTATCCAGCCATATAACATAAAAGTAGAGAAATTTATTGAAGGTACAAGATATAAGAAATATTGTACACATAAGAGAATGATGCCTCAGGCTCCTTCAGAGTAGGCACTGGGGGACCTCACGCAGTTTTCCCAATTGCTGTCAGCTACCATGGCGTATTTCCCTGAATCTCATTGATGGGCTGAAATCTCTTCCCTTTCAAAGGTGATTTTAGTTTTGGGAAAAGCCAGAAGTCACAGGGTGCCAAATCTAGGTTGTAGTGGGGCTGAGTCACCTGGGTGATTTGATGTTTTGCCCAAAAGTTCTGCATGAGAGAGACATGATGCTTGAGTAGGTGCATTGTAGTGATGAAGTGCCAATCACCAGTTGCCCATAGCTGTGGCCTTCTGATTCATCCAAATAGTTTCCATGGAGGAGTGTTCAGGCTTAATGCAAAATTTGATGCAAATTCATTGCTCTACTTGAATTTTGAATGCAACAGCCACACAGTATACATCCTCACTTAATGGTGTCTTCAACCCCCACTGACAATGATGACAGTGAAGTCATCATTGTTCACACATGTGCGTTCCAGTCTACTTTCTTTGGTTGCCAGGTTACATTGAATGTTACACAAACTGTTCTTGTCTTATTAACAATGGTTGGACTTCTTTCTGGACAGACCTTGTACATGTCAGATTTGAAACAGCTTAACTGAAATAAATACCATCATATCAGACCTGCAAGAAATGTATTATTTTTTTTTCTAATATCACAGAAACATTCTGGTAATTCCTTTTGTGCTGCTTTTTGTATTTGTCTTCTGGAAAATTAACTGATACTGTCAGGAAGTCGTCACTTTCAAGCAATTCACCTCTGAAAGAGAAAGACTATGATATGAGACCCTCGGACTCAGGAGTGCTGGGAGCTCCAGTGGTTCTGCTGGAGTGGCTGTGATCTGGAGCATAGCACTTATTTTGAAGTGAGGACCTTGATTTAGAGTCTTCTGGATGTTTATGGTTTTAAGTCCATTTAAAGAGAGGAATCATATAAGGTTAAGTAATGGAAATGAGGCAGAAAATGGAGAAATAGAAAAAAGACTGCGTGTGAGGGTGCTGTGAAGGAGAGATGAAATTAAAAGAAGGAAAACATAACATTTATTGAGAACTTACTATGTGTCAGTGATAATGAAATTATGCTTATGTGATTTTGAGAAGCACTTTATGTATGTCATCTAATTTAATTTCTGTACCAACTTCATGAGAGAGTGATCACTGCTTACGTTTTACTAATGAGGAAAATGAGCCCCAAAGAGGAATGAGCCATTGGAAGTCACACGACTAGTGAGTAACTGTTTTGGAAAGCCAAAAAAAAGGTGTGAAAAACAACAAAAAACAAATAAACGACTCCTCCCTGCTCCAGAGGTCTGATAGCTGTAAATCCTGTGCTGTTTACACAGGGCAGTGCTGCCTAAATGAGCAGGAGGTTTGAGAGGAATGTTAGATTAAGATCACTCCCAGGAACACTTCTGGGCTATACCTCTTAAGAATTATCCTTTGACAAGTTCGTTGATTTTCTTCAACTGCTCTTTACTTGCTCAGATCTTTACACCTTTGGAGGCTCCAGTCTGAGTAGGATGCCTGAAGGAAGCATCCTGTTAAGACAGAAATGATCTGCTGGGACAATGCTTCCATCCCCAGACATTGATCCCCGTTTTGGATTAGCTTTGACTCTGGGATGGAGGTTGCCCTTTGGATCTCTCTGAGAGGACACTGAGAGAAAGTAGGTGTCTCCTGGGCTTGAAGTTAAATAGCAAGGTTAGGAAAGACTGAAGAAGGGATGGAGAGGGACAGATGGAGATAATTAAAGCAATGGGCAGCTTCTTTTTTCTTTTTTCTTTTTGCTCAGTAAAGACTACACCACCTGAACACTGCTGTGTCTAGCTTAAAATCAAAATTCGAATCAGACATCTGCTTTAATGAGTAAGAACATATTGATTAAAAGGTCCAGATTCTCTCAGCTCCCCAAGCCCTGGAATCTCCCTGCTTTGATAGCACAAGTCAATACACTTCTGTGAAGGTTTAAGCTCTGATTTGTGAAATAGGAACTACACAGAGTCCTATAAGAACTGCCCTCAAGGCAGAGACAAAGCATCCAGCAGAGAAGCTGCAGCTGGACACTAGCTCAAGGCGAATTCATGTACCACTTGGGCAGCTTTTACTGGGCATCTTCAGGGGGCCACCTGCTCTGCACTGACCAGGAAGAGATCAGATTCCATGCACATGCTGTCTTTATTGTATTATACATACATGTGTGAATATACCCCTCCGTTATGTAGAGAGAGTGCCATGAACTTGAATTATAGGCATTACTCTGAGTGCATTTGCTGCTGGATGATTTGCATCCCATAGCCTGGTTCTGCCCTTCTCACTCTGTGGGGAGGTCCTAAAGCTGAATTAATCACTTCTGACACAGAGTGTGTGCACATCTTTGTTTTTGCTGACTAACATTGAAGATGAAATATTTTCTTGAGCTGGAGGATAAGCACACAATTTGGAGTCATACAGACTGTTGTTTAAATCCTGCATCCACTATTCATTAGCTGTGTGACTATGGAAAATCATTTAACCTTGCTGAGCTGTTTTTATTTTTATTTATTTACTTATTTCATTTTTGGCTGTGAAATGTACATAACAAGGGATATTAGCTCCTAGGATTGTTGCAAGGACTCAGTGGGATGCCTAGTATGCAGTGAGCTCTCTGTAAATTGAGTGCAATAATATCCCAGTAATTCTCTTAGGTTACTCATGCACTTGCTAGAATCTGAATAAATAAGGAAATAAGTCTTACTTTATCAAAGTGACTATTTTGTTTCTTATCCTCCTCCTCTTCTTACTTAAGATCAAAGCCAGCCATTAATGACATTCAGGAAGGTCTTTCTGTCTGTCCATTCCCTGCAACCAAAACTATGAAACAGTGTCTCAAGATGTCAGCTCTGGATTGGCTTTTGGGGATTGTGCTTTCTGGGCCTTATTTTTCTTAGCTTTACAGGAAAGGAGTGGTCATGAGTAATTTGACATCCCTAAGGGCCCTCTACTGAGGGTATTTCTGTTTAGTTTTTTAGATGGTCTGTTTCCAGGAGCTGTGACTTTTCCTCTTAATGTCTGCCTATGACTTGAAGAACTTCTCTACTTTTTCCACAGTCTTCTCTTTCTCCAGGATGGGAACTGCCGTCCTGTGTCCTGCTTCTTTATACCCTTTCAGGTTCCTTACTTGGCACTCACTGACCATTTATGTATGAGTGATTTTTTTTTTTTAATATCCTCTGCTCCTCATTTCCCACTTTTCCTTCCCTAAACTCTGCTGTGATGCTACCTATTTGGGAGACTAAATGACCCCAAATAGTATGCCTGTTGTGATAGTAAATGAGGTATACAGGGTGTTTTGCAGATGCTGAAACCAGATTCTTTTCACTAAGCTACTCCTTAAATCCTGCATGACTTCTTTCAATGAATACTAAAAGGCAAATTCCTCAATGACAGTATCAGGACTAGGCATTCTAAAAAACAGACAAGTGGCCCTGGCTGGTGGCACAGTGGATAAGGCACCAGCCTGCAAACCCAAAGGTGGCTGGTTCCCAGCCAGGGCACGTAACCAGATTGCAAGCCAGATCTCCAGCCAGCTCTGTAGCTGGAGGCATTTGAAAGGTAACCATACATTGATGTCTCTCTCCCTAGCTGCCTTTCTCCCTTCCCCTTTCTCTAAAATTAATAAATAAAATCTTCAAAAAAAAACAAAAACAAAAACAAAAACAAAAAAAATCCAGATAAGCAAGCAAATGTAGGGTCACTGTGCATTACTTAACTGATCATGTATCCCTTTTTTGCTTTGGTAGGTGGAAATCTGAGAGCCAGATTTTGTGCCATGCATTTTGTGTCTTAATCTCTATCCTGAGTTCATTTCATTTTTCCTTAATTTATTTTTCTCTCATTTAGACTTTTTCACTTATTAAAATAAAAATCCTGTTTTACTTTTTTTTTTAAAGATTTTATTTATCATTTTTAGAGAAAGAGGGAAGGGAGAGAGGCAGAGAGGGAGAGAGACATCAATACATGATTGCCTTTCACCTGCCTCCAGCTACAGATCTGGCTAAAGACCTGGCTTGCAACCTGGTTATGTGCCCTGGCTGGGAGTCGAACCAGCAGCCTTTGGGTTTGCAAGCTGGTGCCTTATCCACTGTGCCACCAGCCAGGGCTTCTGTTCTACTTTTAAAATTTTGATGACATGTCCTTTTACAGTAGAATAGGATAAGGTCAAAGTAAATAAATGAAGATATTCTGTGCATTTTGTGGAGTTCATGCATGTTGTAGAGTGAGGATATATACATACATCAACTATTGTACAGTTCAGTCAATCATGAAATCCTCAAAAATGGCATCTGACTGGAGCTCAGAAGGTGTAGGGATGTAAGAAAGATAGAAAACCTCATAAGACATCTCTGTTAAAGTAGTAAAAATTTGTCATGTAATGTAATTTAATCTTGGGACTAAACATCTCATTATATTGGCATCCACCCTCAAGGGGAGAAAGATTCCGTGTTCTGTTTACCACCATAGATAGCTAATGTGAGTTAGCATCAGATTTTCTCTCAATCAGAAGTGGGAACTTCCTATATGCCTTGGCCCTTCTTTTGACTATCATTACCGTATTCTGGTCCTAGGCCACCACCATGAGTGAGAAGTACATCAGTATCTCTACTCGCTAATTCTGTGACCCTGAATGTCTTGAGCATTTTACTGTTTTACTGCTGACTTTGACCCTCAGACCTTGTCAATTCATAATTTGTCTCTTTTGGATCAACCTATTGATTATACTGACACATTTTAACAAAGGATCTTTTTGGAGATTGAAAACAATTAGTACTCAGAAGGATAATGTTATGATGTTGATTGATAGGCTAGGTAGTTAACAATTTTGTCAGCTCCTTACTTGTGCCCTTCAAAGACTTCTAGGTAGGTTTCCAGTTACAGACTATACCACAAAGCTTCTTTTCTTTGTAACAGCAACCAGACATGCTCTAGGTGCCAGGGCTTTCTTTGCTTTCAGTGAATTTCTTGGAGAGTATGAGGGTCCTTTCCCCATCCACAACTGTAATGGCACCAGGGTAGAGGCTGTAAAGTCATTGCAGGTCTCTCCTGATGTTAAGCTCATAGAATCCAGCTTTACCTAGAGACAATGACTGTGCTCATCACTTATTAGTGATGACGCGAACCATTAGACTGGAAACATTTTCTTTTGAAGCAAAACTCTTCTTTCAAAATGGTGCACATCCTCTAAAAGTGAGACTTTTCATTCTGGCCCTTCTTTGCCTCAGCTCATAGAACCTCCTAGATATCAACATGACCTCCCCAGACATGCATAAATTGCTGGTCTCAATGACGACTCATTTCCCAGATCCAGAAATATGTCACAGATATAACCCACAACATTTCTGGAATATCTGAGGACAGAAAGATGGTTACAGGCTGCACATTTGATCAGACCTGTTTAGCGTCTTGGTGTCTGGCCTGCTTTGCAAAACCCATTGTTCTTTAACAGACCATTGTTGAGAGCACATCACCTCATGCCTTTTCAATGCAAGGAAGGCTGGGAAAAGCAGTCCACCCACCCACCAGTGGGCTCAGAAAGAGGAATCAGGCTTGGTGAGCATCTAGATATCTCTGTCACACTTTGGAAAGCATAACAGAGTCCCCCTGTGAATAACTGAAAGAAACCTTCCAACTGCCTGATAACACAAAATCCAAACAACTGTAATGAAACAAATGAGTAAAAGGCAAAGAAGCTTTGGCTACAGGAAATAAACTACAACCTGGAACTCCCGTTTCTCAGTGGGAGTAAACCAAAATGAAACGCAGATCTCAATCAAATCTGATTCTGCCTTTGTTGATAGTCAGTGCAATGAGGAACTGACAACGTGAACGTGAGCTGCAGCCAGAGGTGGAGAAGAAAGCACCCAGAGAGATCAATCACCCTAAGTTCTAAAGACAGGGGGATGCTCTCCTTTGTTTAGTGGGCATCAGAGTGTTCAAGAACAGGCTGATGAAACTCGGGGCTGTCCTAGAGCAAGAAGTAGTTCCTTACTCTTACTTCTCATGTAACAGAAATATTTATAAATTATGAATTTTATTCATAAAAATGAATATTTATTGAGGACTTACTCTGAACCAGCCAGTTCCCCCATTATTATCTTGTTATTCTTCACAAGAACCCTGCAAAGTAAGCAATTATTTTACAGATGAAAAACCAAGACTTAAGAAGTGAAATTTCTAAAGTCACTTAGCTAGTGCCATATGAATATTATAGATCCAGGTTTGTCTGACTCCAGGGCCCATGCTCTAAGGCCAATGCTTAGAAGCTGTCAATACAAGGTCTAGGACCTTATAGGAATCCTTATTAAGAAGTCATGCAGTGATAAGATGTCTGAGATTTGCCTCATGTTAATCAAGGTGATGGGAAAAGTGGGTGTGTGCATCAGTAAAATAAGCATGGTCACATACTGAGCCTTAGTGAAGCTAGGAGACGGTGTATGAAAGTCATAATATCATCCTTTTGTGTATGTTAAAATTTTACATAACATAAGAAAGTTTGGCAGATGGATATGTAGTTATATGTTTTAACTTACATTTTTAAAAAGAGATTTTCAAAATTATTTTTAGCACAAAGGGAAGGGAGGAAGAAGGAGAGGGAGGGAAATAATCAATATGTGGTTGGCATACCTACAACTCAGGACCTGACCTGCAACCCAGGCATGTGTCCTGACTGGGAATCCAACCAGTTACCCTTTGCTTTTCAGGCTGACACTCAGTCCACTGAGCCACACCAGCCAGGGCTTAACTTAAGCTTTTAAGGTTTGATGAAGAGGAATTCCAAATATTCATGTATGACCTTTCTGTTACCCCATGTCTTTAGTATAACTTCTCCAGCCAGAATTTGCTCTCAGCAAAGAATAGCGAGGCACAAGGGTGGTTGCCATTCACCTTTCTTATCTTTCCTCTTAAAGATGGTAATCATATTTTCACTTTTCAAATATCATGGCATGCCCTGGCTGGTGGCTCAGTGGATAGATGCTGGCCTGCAAACCCAAAGGTCACAGGTTCGATTCTCCAGTCAGAGCACATAATGATTTCAATGCAGGTCTCCAGCCAGGTCTGTAGCTGGAGGCAGGTGAAAGGCAACCATACATCGATGTTCCTCTTCCTCTGTGCCCCTCTGGCTTCCCCTCTCTCTAAAAACAATAAATAAAATCTTTAAAAAATAACTAAATGTACCAAAGTTAATAAAAAATACGGTACTTCTTGTTTCCTTATATGTAGATAGTTATACAGCCTTTGCCTTTTCTATTTGAAAACCTCAGCAGATTTTCCTGTTATGCACAATTTGGCAACAGAGTATCTAAGGAACACACAAAATACCCTATAAGAGGCAGAGAGCAGGGGGCCTTGAATGAGATAGATTTAAAGAGTCAAGAGAGACAGCAGCTCTTATTTAGGGACTAGAAACCAATGTGAAAGTGGGAATTGATGGATGAGGAAGCAGAGACATTCATTAAGCTATTTAAAGAAAAAAGAGCCCAAAGTATATCATAAAGGATAAAAAATGTGAGCATTCATATCTTCATGAAGGAGATTATTAATTAGAGTTGAGTTGTTAACTGGTTTATAGTTTCCTGGGACTAGAATGAAGAGCCCAGGCAGAGAACAGCCAGTCTGAACAATTACCGTGGCCTATCTTGGAGTTTGCTTCTGCTCACAGACAACTTGATATTTGGCAGCCAGGTGAATGGGCCTGAGCTACTCTGCCCATCACACAGGATGAAGTCCCAGGCTTTTGGCCAGTTGCCAAAGCGGACTTCTTTCTTTGAATGGAAGTGAGAGAAAAGCTGAGTAGTCTTAGTTGGCAATGGCTCAGGATCTCTGAGAGCTCTTTTCCTGACGTGTGGAACCTTCTTTCCCAGAACCTAGGTGCTTATGTGGACTCTGTCTCTAAAAAGCAGTGGTGTACCCTGGCTGGTGTGGCTTTGTTGGTTGGCGCGTCATCCCAGAGATTCAGAAGTTTGTGTGTTCAATTCCAGGTTGTGGACCCACAGTGCACTAGGAACCATGCTCCTGTAGTCTCAAAAGCAGAGTGAAATGGTGTATGTGACAGTTGGAGTATGTGTCCTTTTGCTCTAATCCAACCTTTTTCTTTCCGACTTTTGACTATGTATCATATGTATTGATCCCACACTAACCCACTGGCCTTGATGATTTTATTTCCATTAGATCTTGATTCTTTTGTTCTCCTTTAAGGAGGAAAAGAACAGACCAGGGATGGCCAGGAAAGTAAGGGGAAAACCTAAGGTTAAAAAAATGCTAAAGAAAGCTAAAGGCATGCTTTGAAATGGAGCATGCACATCCAACCTAAAGACAATGAAATCGCAGTTTTAAATAAACTCTGGCTTGCATACATACCGGTGACTAGATTTGCCCTATAGGTTTGCAATTTGAACCTTCTAAAATGGATTGCCGCTTTGAGGAACCTCCCTGTGTTTTCATGGAGATGTCATTTGGGCCTACATAGTTTAAGGGTGGGGTTGTGGGTGAAATGCCTGTTCTTCAGACACAAGCAGGGAGTGTCTCATGATGAGGGCACACAGGTCTCTAGGCTTATTCCGGATGCCAAAAAATCCCTAGCACCTGTCCGAGATAGTGCACTTCTTACTACACTGACCTTCTTCTCAACTGCAGGCAAGATACGCCTTCCCTATACTCACATTCACACTCCCTTGGTTTTAAGGTACCTTGAAAACTTCTGGATTCTATAAACTAACTACCTACACTAATCTACCTTAAAATGTTAAAGGTTTAAAGTTGTAAATGTTTCCAAAGTTGTTTCTATGGCTCATGGAGAAGTTAGGCTAATAGATTTCTAATAATAGATTTACATATATTTTAATATGAGGATAGTGAATATATTTTGGGAAGTCATATGGTAAATCCTGTTGATTGCTTTCTGAACTTCCATTTTCACCCAGCCTCCTCTGTTATGGAGAGGTCAGAAAGCTTAAAACTATTTCCAGTAGCTTTTCCTCTTAGGTGCGCCAAGACATCGAGGGTGGGAAGGAGGTAGAGGTCGTTTTCCTGCCTTTTGTTTCTGTTTCTGCCTGCAAACACCAAGGCTGAAACATGGGTTATTTCTGCATAAGTATTCCAGTGTCGAACCTCCAGCTTCCTGAGTACTGAGGGCTGTTATTGGCTGCAGTATCTTTTTGATTCTGCTCCTTGATTCTTGGGCTTCAGCTACATGGATATGATTATGGATTCACAACTCCATTGGCAGCCTCAGAGGTGGGTCAGTTTTGTATTGTTCCGGGAATCATTCCAGGAGGTCCATCTTGGAATCTGCTCCTTTAGCCCTTTTGCCAATTCTGTAAACTTTGAATTGCCAGCATTAAACCCTTTCCTGCCAGAAATATCTGAGAGTGCTTTATGCCTTCTGTGTGAACCTCGACTGTTAAATTCTCTAAATGGAACTTAGTCTTCTTCCTAGAATCTGAATCCTAAGTTTGTTAGGAGAACAAAGATGGAGGAAAAGAGCCTGTCTCAGAGAGAAGACCCTGCAGGTATGGGAACTAAGTGCCCCAACTGTGGCATTGACTTGAGTCTAGATCAGTAGTTAGTTTTTACTAGACCAGGTTTTCCTTGATATGAATGTTACCAGTGTCCTGGGTTTAGGTCACTGGAGATTGTACTGGCAACCTGGTATATATATTTTTTATTTAATTTAATTTTTAGCTCTCTTGGTAGTAAGGGCAGATGAGGGTAGCTTAAATAGACAATGGGTATATTAGCTTGCCTGTTGCCGTGGTCTTATTTAATTGTCGAGCTAGATCAGTGAGGATTACTAAGTACTCATCTTTCTTAGTGGGGAATGTGGCTTGGTGTGGGCATAATTGCATTGGCAATGGGATGGTGGAAATATTGTTTTGTGCTGAAATATTTTATTTCTCCCATAACTGTTGAGTAAATGTAACCATTAGTGTATGCATACAGTCGTCCTTAATCCTCTGAGCATTCCAGCAGCAGGTAGGCACTTCCTGCTGAGAAACGGATTTGAGTGAGATGAGCATTTTTTAAAAGGAGCATGGATCTGTTCAACCATCTGGGGAGGCAAGAATTATTCTTCCATGTTTAGCATGAATTCACAAGACTTCAGGAGAGGGGGAGCAGTGATGTTGCTCTAAATTTTGGCTGCCTGGTGAATTCAGCTTTCTGTAGCAGTTGTAACCAAAAATACTCCTCATCACACAGTAGCTTAAAGGCAGAGCATCATGGGAAGTGGGGGGATGCCTCTGAAGTCTTTCAGCCAAGGGACTGTCATTGGTGACATGAACTTTTGTACCAAAGTCATCAAATTTTCCAAGATAGCTCTATAATTATTTTTAGTTATCCATAGAAATGTTTTCTTATTTTAACTTATAGCAAATGGCTTTGCCTCATGTGGAGAAAACATCCCTTTCTCTATACTTTCAATTTTCCAAATTTCATTTAATGATTACTCATGTACATGGTGATTACTGTGCACCAAATATTAACTCAATTCTTATAATGACCTATGAGTGTAGGTACAATCATTTCTCCCATTTTATACATGGAAAAACCAAGGAAGAGAGAGATCAAAGAACTTACCCTGGTCACACAGCTATTATACCAGGATTCAAAATCATGTGGTGCCTCCAGAGTCCCTGCCCTGGCCCACTGTCCTACGGATGCTCATCTTTCCCCTTTTCACCTCAGAGATGTGCCATCTTGCCTGTCCCCAAGGTCAGTGATACTG
Organism: Noctilio leporinus; assembly: GCA_004026585.1. NCBI lineage: Eukaryota > Metazoa > Chordata > Mammalia > Chiroptera > Noctilionidae > Noctilio > Noctilio leporinus. The sequence continues at coordinate 115,191 of PVIW01003636.1, read as the reverse complement.
CATTTTGTATAGATTATTGACCCCCTAAGGTGGGGCCAGTCAAGGGGCCTTAGGAGCTAAACTTAACCAACCTGTCCTCTGTTCACCATACTGTGTGCTCGGGCATGTGGCAGCGAACCAGAGGACAAGGACTCTTTCTGGTTTGGATGGAGGTGCTGTATGGGAGAGCAGGTCCACTCCAATGCTCCCCCCACACCCTGGATCCCACTCCTTCCTGTCTCTTCCAACTGTTGGAGCTTTAATAATTCCCCAAGATTGAAAAGAATTTGATATGGTGAATAACATAAAACTATACTTTTAAATGTTTAGTTTTTATTGCATAAAAGCCTTCCGTCTACTTGAAGGAAGTTTTAGTTTCTCTTGCCTATATCATAGGACCAATACTTAAACCCTTTCATGATCCTCGTAGCTTTTCCCTGGGAGTCTTTTGAAGTGCTCTAGGTCCTTCTTAATTATAAAACTGCTCAAGAATGAAAGGCAAAGTCACCATAAAAGTTAAACTAAAGTATTAATTAAATTATCGAGCCCAACTGCCTTTTACAGCATTGTTTCTAGGGGAAAGTGTATTCTGAATTTCATTTTAGGGTGTCTGGAGAGCTTTTGCCTCTGGGGTTGAGAATGTAAAGCCCTTGATGCTGACATTGGAGTCTTGGTTGCTTGTGTGACTCGGTCATCTGCAGGTGGCTCTTCACACTTCCGTACAGTTCTTCGGGCTGCCTCCCCAAATCTGCTTCTGTCATCCTCTAGGTCATGCCAACATAGGGAGCCAGACTAATTTTTAAAAATGTAAGTGTGATTATGACCCTTCTCTTTTTAAAATCCTCGAATGGCATCTCATTGCTATGAGGATAAGTTAACATAGCCTACAAAACGACCTGTCCCCTGTCCAACTCTTCAGGTGCAGCTTGATCTATTCTCCTTCCTGTCACTGTTCTTTAGACACATGGTCTCCTTTCAGTTAGTTCTAATGTTGTAAGTTCTCTCCCACTATAGCTTCTTCATATATGCTTTTCTGTTTACCTAAAATGTTCTATTCCTTTCTTCTAACCTAGCCAACTGCAACCGATCCTTCACATCTTTAACTTAGATGTGACTTTCTCAGGAAAAAAAAAGGTTTCGTACTGAAGACATCATGTAGGTTTCCATTATAGCACTTATGGCAGGCTAAAGTTAAATGTATTTAATGTATTTAATGTCTGTCATTCTGAGTAGACTGTAACTTCTATCAAGAAGTGTCTGTGATTGACATTATTTTTTTTGGTACCTACACAGTATCAAATAAATATATTTGTTGAATTAATGAATAAATGAACTAATGAATGAATTAACCAGATTTAGCTTGCATATGTGACTGTTTTTTTCCCCCTGCCTAGACTTCAAATTTCCTAAAGGCAATGGTATTATCTTTACTCATTTTTATAGACCCTAAATTGTCTTGCCCAGGGCTTTGCAAATAGTGAGCCTCAGTAAAGAATTGCTGGTTAATTAATTGACCTGCCAAGCTCAGATGACTAAGTTAGGGTGTGGAAAAAATAAAGAAAAGGTTAGGATGAAATATATTGGGTCATTTTGATGAAAGAGTGCAGCTTAGTGTTTCAGAGTACAGTGATATACTGGTTCTGCTTATGTCTAATGATCAACAAATTAATATATTATGCCCTGTATTGAGTGAGTCCTCTATTTTCAAGTTGATTGCTTAAGTGATAATTTTTGTCTCCACTAAAACTGTTTGGTTAGTACAGGTAAGTGTTTGACCTAGGTAAGAGCTGCTAATTGTATTTACTCTTGTTTCTGAGAGGAATTGGTACTTTTCATCTATTTGTTGAGTGCCAAGGACCACCAAGTACAGGCATAGCTTGTTTTATTGCATGTCACTTTATCATGCTTCACGGATTGAAAAAAATACTAAATTGAAGGCAAGGCCTTCCACCAGCAAAAGGATTATGATTCACTTTATTGTGATACTTGCTTTATTGCAGTGGTCTAGAACCAGACCTGCAACATATCCCACGTATATCTGTACTTTCAAAGCTCTTTCACATATTTTTATTTCATATGCTCCTTTTCCAGTCTTTGCTCCACTTAGAGTTGAGGAATCTTGGGCTCATAGAACTCAAATGACTTAGCTGAGGTCACTTGGCTAGATAAGGAATGATACTTAGTAGTATATTTTTTAGGACTCTTTTGGTTGCAAGGAACAAGAACCCAATTTGAACGAGAGAGAGGCTTTAGAGAAAAGGACTACATTGCAGAGTTTGGGATTGTTTCAGGAATGGAAGAAATAATTATAGGAGCAGGTCAACCCTAGAGCCTTTCAGAAATGGAACCAGAGAGCCTGGAGCCTGCAGAAACTTCTTAGTAGTCCTCATATCTGCTTCTTTTGGGGATGCTGGTGCCATCAGGTTCAACTTGCCTGTTAGTATGGGACATGTACTGTGTGCAGTGTGCAGTGAGTGATGCTGCACGCGTCACAAATCATGCTGCAGACATACAGGTTTTGTGCGTTTATTGTGGCAAGTTTCCAGCAGAGGGCACTCCTTGTCTTTTCTAACAAAAATCAGCAACAGGATTTGAGTAAGAGTCACATTTCCCATTTGCACAAAGGTGCCTTAGTGGGTAGATCATGTCTCCCAGCGGCTCTGAGATTATGTTCTTCTTGGCTACAACCAAAGAAGAAAGAGAAACCTTCCCTGAAAGCTCCAGCAGAGAGAACCTAGACAGTAACTTGGATGAATCTGGCTTGGGTCTTATTTTGTATCAATTTCTGTGGGTGGGGTAAGGTTCTGTGATTGACACCTCAGACATTGCAGTTCTCTCTATGGCTGCCTGATGTGTCTGCATCTGCACACACTCTTGTTCCTATATTACAAGTCCATCCACTGCCTACATAATGCACATAATGCAGTGAATCCACAAGCAATCACAAACCCATTCCCTCTTCCTCCAAGAGAGGTACTCCAAAGTATCACCAGCTGCTGTGTCCACTAACAAGTTCAGGGTCTTGGGGAGAAATACCTTTCTCTCAGGTCAGATTTGGCACTTCAAGATTCTGACACCTGTGGGCACTGGGACTAATTTAATTATTTTCAGCCCATCCAAGATATAACCATACAGGAAAAAGCAGCTGCAATAACAATTCCTGTTTGCAAAAGAGTGAAAAGAATAAGCAACATAAGTCAAACAACTCCAGAGGATATGTCATACCTCCCCCAATAGGACCAGGAAGCCATGTCCATTGCTGACACACTCTCTTGGCTACCACTAGGTGCTTGGCGTTCTGCCCCCAGGAAGCTGTGCCTTGATCGTTTCCTTCCATGGCCATAGTAGACGGAGCTGGCCTGTGGGAAGCTGTGTTCTTTTAGAAGCTAAGTTTCTGCCATTATGGTTATAGGAATCTGGGAATTGCCTTAGAGATGGAGCAATTACAGGCTTCTCATTTTGGAGTTTCTGTAGCAAAGCACTTCTTTTACAGAGCTAATTGGCTGTCAATATTCAGTTTATTTTGATGGGCTCTGTTAACTCTTAATCAACCAGCAGCCTTGTTGAGTCATAATATTTGACTTTGGACCCTGCGTTTGAAATTTATGTCTTCCAGATAAATACCTATAGGATTTGCCCATCCTCCTGTGGCCTCTGTTTAATAACTTCTCTGGGTTGCTGCCTCAGGGCAGCTGAAACAGCAGGCTGAGTTGGTAAAACAGACCTGACTAACCTCCTGCTCTGGTTGCATTCCAATTATTTGCACTGATGATGAGAGGAACTTATGGCCCTCTTTCAGGGGGAAGTGCACAGCACGAGTTGTTTGGGAGAAGTCTGTGTGTCAAGGATTTCTTCATTTGTAGGTTACTCCTGGGTGTATCCTGTCCTTGTCTGTAAAATAATCTCGCTATAGGACAGAAAATTCATTTTTAACAGTTTTGCATGATTTTCTGACCCTTAGCTTTGCATCACTAGCTACAGACAGAAAAAGCCTTTGTTTTAATAACATTATACATTATACATCTATCTTCTTACTTCCTATCCATTTTAAGAAATGCCAGTGTGAGGCTTATTTTCCTTCTAGGGACCTTACCGAAGGCCATAAGAAGTACCCAGCATGCTCTAATTCCTTAATATTTTTCTACCATGTTATCACAACGTTATCATGGTCTGTCTGCCAAGATACAACAGGTGATAGTTAATATTTACTTTGTTTTCATATGAGAAGGACTGCTGTCTTTCCAGCTGGGAATGATGTGATTGTCATTGCCTTTGTCTCAGATCCACTAAGCCTATTGTACTTTTGAGACTCTATCATTCCCATCACCCTACGTCCTGATAGTAGTTTCGGTAGAGGATCACTTTGTGTGGTTTCGGAAACTAGCACTTGCGCGAGCCAGGCCTGGAAAATGGGCCTGTAAGCCTTGACCGAAAATGGGAAGCAGGCGGCAAATATGATAAGAAGCCTTCAAAGAGGTGTTTCCATGGGAAAAATCAGGCCTAGAATTAAAATGTAAGCCTTGAAGCCTGGTCTTCTTTGTGTATGTTCTGATCCTAATTAATGGATGTCTGAGTTAAGGCCAGAATGAACTCCTGAGCGATGTTTTAATCAATGCTCTGGCACCAGCAAGTCTGACTGTCCTTGACCAGATACTGATCTCTGTGTTTTGTTGCTTATCCTCCCTAAGCTTTGGATGTTTTATGGCCAACACCTGCACCCTTATTTTTTGCATGTATTAGCCCCAATAAAAGCTACATTGGGAAAGGGGGTGGTGCGCACTCCCCACTAGAGAGTGGCCACCCCTTCTCTCCCTTGAACTTGGAGTCTAGATTAGTTTATTCAGTCTAAGATTATGGGCTCTGTGGGATGGGGATCCCTCACAAGTTTCTACATTAGTAATATTTGTGTTGACAATAGCAGAGACTCAAGTGTAACTAGCTTAAGAAAAAGGGGAGAGGGCAGAATTGTTGGAAGCATCCTTAGCTTACCTAAGAGTTACAGGGAGAGGCAGTTTTGGAAACTTCAGTGGCTGGAACTGGGGAATTGACTGTCTGTGTCTGTTTCCTATTCTAGATTCTCTATGTATTTTGGCTTCATTTGCTCAGATTCTTCCATGTGGCTATAGGAAGCTATGGGTCAGATCATTATATCTCATAATCAAAGCACAAAGAGAGCTTCTTCCCTTCTTGATCCAGGAGAAAAATACTGGAGAAGGGCTCTGATTAGCAGGGGCTTGAACCATTCTTTGTAGCTGGGGGTGGGGTTGACATCACTTAACTCACTGGCCTACTTTTCAGGCGTTGGGAACTCTGTGTAATCCTCTGTGTAATCTAGTGATAGATGCTCAGTTCTTGGTTAGTATCTTGTTTGTATTTACAGTTGGCCAAAATTAAAATACCCTAGTAGTTTTGAAACCATGCCTGAGGAACTGATGATATTCTTTTAATAGTACCAATAGAAACCATTATCCATTGTCCTTAGAAACAACTGACTTTCCTGTACAGATAGTGCTGCCAATTTTTCTTGCTGATGCCATCCCTCCAGCTTTGGAAAAACAGTCACGTTCTGCCCAAATTATGCTTTTGATGAATGCAGTTCCTGGATATTCAGCTGGGACAGTGATCCACAGAGACAGCAATTGAAATGGCCAATCACAGGGGCCACTGAATCAAGCCTGAGTGCAGGTGTGTGATTAACAGCAGGTGCTGAAGATGCCAGAGCTGGCAAATTGGAGTCTTCCTCTCGCCTCACCTTAGCGATGTGTTAGGGTTCCCTGGAATGGAAAACTCTGCAGAAAAATAAACTTTGTCATGAACAGCTGCTCACTGGATACTTAGGATAGAAAGCTTTGCAGTGGGAGATACTTTTTAAAGGCGTATTTTTCTGCTCACTTGACTGTGAATCCCTTCAGATCAGGGATCAGAGTTTACACTTCTTTATGTACCCACTTTTCTTGGAACAGTTTTATCTACACAGAGTTGAGCCAGAATTAGAGGGTCATAATGAATGTTGATTTATTGGTACCACTGGCTTTAAAAAATGTATAGAAAAGGCTCTTCAGTCTCAGGTGGAGTAAGCATTGATCTTGGAGCCAGTGAGCATCTGGCTTCTGGCTCTCTGTCTTAACTTGACTAATTTTTTGAGCAAGAATCGTATGTATTAAATCCACAAGCATTAGACTAAGTGACTATCGTGCGCTAGGACCTGGGAATAACAGTGAACTTGATAACATCTTTTTCTTCAGGGAGCTTTTACTGTAGCAGAAGAATCCAGAATACAAACAAGACAAGAAGAAGATTACAACTGGTCAGAAGTCCCATGAAGGAAAGGGTAATGTAACAGTAACTGGAGAAGGCTTTGAGGGTAGGTAGGAAAGGGGTGAGATGCATGGGGGTTAGGAATACAGGCTCTGCAATAAGGCAGCTCTGAGGCTCAGACCTTAGCCTCTTCCACTTACCATCCTGAGGAGGGTTATGTAACCTCTCTGAGCCTCAGTTTACCTTACCAGGTTATTGCAAAGATTAAAAAATACATACAAAACACATAGTAAGCTCTTGTTATAATGCATTCTGGCCATGGTCCTCTGGGTTGTGACAAAATGATTTTGAAGGTCTTTTATAGAAAGTTCTAAATTTTTATGGCCCAATTTTCTTTCTTTCTTTAAACAGAAGAAAAAGAAAAGAAAATTTTTGATTACGTTTCAGGTTTCAAAGGCTTTCAGTGAATAGAAGATGGGTAATTGCCATTTCTACTTAATTCTGTAGTCTTTTGAGCTGATGTCTTTAAATAGGAAGAAGCAGCCACAAGTGTTGCAAAGTTCAAAATCTGTTACCTAAGGGATATGGCTAATATCTCCCATCTTGTAGTGTAATTGTCTTTTTAAGAACAGAGCTGGCTAAAGCCTTAGTTGATTAAAATAAATTCTAAATCAACCATTAAATCAAAATTGTTCTTAAAGTAATTCATTGCATATGGTCCCAGGTGTGAGTGTGACAAACCAAGGGATTTGTGGGATGACCAGAATAGATTTTTCAGTTCTCTGCATTTACATGTAAACAGATTAGAATAAATGGTTTCTCATACCATGCTGTTCAGAGATCCTGAAGTGCACTTCACCGCACTGGTAGCATAGCTAATGTGGCTGGTCCCAGTGGTCTGCCAGGCAGGAGCACATGGTAGAAAAACTCCAGATCAAGAGCAGATACTGGGTGTTTTACTCCTGACCCTGCTGCTATTTCCCTATAGTGTGAATCCATGTATCCCTTTTCACTGCCTCCTCACAGACATTTTAGGCATTCTCTATTTATTTATGTTACCTATGGAATCAGTTTCATAGAGGCGGAAATCTCTGCCTTATAAAGTATCTAGTTTTGCTTTAATGTTTCTGGAGGGAAGAGCTTGTAAGAGAACTGGTATCAATATACTATAGTTGTAAGTTAAAGGTACCTGTCACACACCTTTGCTATGTATTGGAGTTATTACTAATTAAGAACAACCTGGGCTTGAAATATGGGTTTGAAATACAGCTTTAGATATTAACCAGTAATTGCTCACCCGCCACCCCCCATATGGTCCTGCTATATTTGACTGAACTGTGCTGAAGACTGTAACTTAGATCAGGTGCTCAAATGCACCTGCCCTCCAGGGCAGCTGGATGCAGGTTAGGGCTGGTGTGATTTACCCATTTACCTGTCACTGGCATCTCACTGGCTGGGACAGTTCCAGTGGGCCAACTGCATAGTGACAAAATGGGAAGGACAAGGGAATAAGTGGGTGGGGGCGGAGGGGCAGGGGTGGGGTGGGGGGAGGAGGGAGGGAGGGAGAGAGAGAGGGAGGGAGAGAGAGCGAGCAAGTGAGAGAGAGCTGTCTCTGCTCCTGCTTCTGAGCCACCACTAGTTCATGGAGTTTCCTATGGAGGATCATTTTTCTACGCCTGTGAGAGGAGCTGCTCTGCAAACTCTCCATTTCTTTCCCCATTTTCGGGTTCATTTTCTTTTTATGTATTACATCTTCATTAGTCCAAGTTCCTAGGAGAGCCCTACACTCTGGTATTCTGTGTTTGTGATGTTAGGGTGGCTCATTTTCCAGGCACTTTCTGACCTTTTCGCTCTTGTCTGATGCACTCACCCCATGATCTATTTACTTAGCCTTCAATTAGTCTCATAACTCCTTCTTTGATGTTTGTGTTCGAGTAGGCCATATAACACTTTTCTTCATAATGATCTTTGATTCCTTGACACAAAGTTGTAATTCATGTAAAATTTTCAAATTTCAAGGTAGGCAAGTGGAGGAAATGTTTTATTCACAGAAAATTTCTCTGTCCCTCAAATTCTGTAGAATCCTGCTCTACCTATACACAGACTTGCTATTGGCCATGGTCATCTCCCATAACTAGATTTTATCCTTACCTGGATCTCTGGCAAACTAAGTTAGATTGCTTCCAAAGTCATTTGAGGAACTAGAAAAAACCTTATTCTCTCAATATGACAGTCTCTAATTTAGTATGAGAAGGATTGAAGGAGCTGAGGATGTTTAGTGCAAAAAAGAGAAATATATTGGAGAGATGTGATCTTTGTTTCTTGTATTGAAAATCTGTTATTTAGAGGAGGTTTATTTTTTTTCATATCCAAAGGGTATGACTGGGGGCTTTTCATGGACTTATTTCTAGGCTTGGAAAGTTCTTTATCCAGGGAGTAGACTGCCCTTGCTTCCTGACCTTGAAGATGTTTAAGCAGAGGCTAAATGCCTGCCTGCCACAGTGCTGCAGGATGTCTCCTGTGTGGGGAAGAAGGTTAGCCTAATGACTCCTAGGGTTTCTTCCCATGCTGAGATCTGACAGTGCTTGTTTTTCTTCCTCTACCGGTTGTCTCTACTGCTTAAGGTCTAGAGAAGCATTTGAGGAAAAGCCCTAGAATCTTCACACTTCTATAGTTGCCTGATTTCTTAGCTTTGTTATAGGCAAAACAACTCCTTGGTCATGAAATACTAGGATAAGCTTATAAAAGACAGTTCCATTTTTAGTTTTTTGAGGAAATTCCATTCTGTTTTCTGCAGTGGTCACACTAGTCTGCATTCCCACCAACAGTGCACTAGGGTTCCCTTTTCTTTGCATTCTTCCCAGCACTTGTTTATTGTTAATGATGGCCATTCTGTGTGTGAAGTGTTATCTCATTGTGGTTTTAGTTTGCCTTTCTCTGATGGAAAGTTATATTGAGTATCCTTTGATGCAGCACCTCACTGCTGGGATTATACCCTAGGAATCCTGAAACACCAATTCAGAAGAACCTAAGCATCCCTATGTTTATAGCAGCATTATTTACAATAGCCAAGTGCTGGAAACAGCCTAAGTACCCATTGGTGGATGAATGGATCAAAAAAGCTGTGGTATATTTACATAATGGAATACTACACAGCAGGAAGAAAGAAGGAATTCCTGCCCTTCGTGACAGCATGAATAGAACTGGAGAGTATTATGCTAAATGAAATACGCCAGGTGACAAAAGAAAAATACCTTATGTTCTCACCTAGAAGTGGAACCAAATGAACAAAACAAATGAGCAAAATAGAACCAGTGACATGGAAATAAAGAACAAATGGACAGCAACTAGAAAAAACTTTAGGAGGGGATAATGAGAGGAAGGATCTAGTTAAGGAACAAGTATAAAGGACCCATAGACATGAACAACAGGGTGGGGATTGACTGTGGGAGTGGGAGTGGGGTGGGGCAGAGGAGATTAATGGGGAAAAAACTGGGACAACTAACTGGATAACAACAAATTAAAAAAAAATAGAATAAACTTATAAAGGAACTGATAAACCAAGGGATATTGTCTTAATATTTGAAAGGTATCTTAAGATTATAAGATTTTCATGTCAGCCTACATAACTAATTAAGAAAGTATTTATTGAATTTATTGAAGAGATATTGGCTAATAAACTTATATAAGTTTCAGGTATATAGGTTTCAGAAATCTTTTCCTACTCCAGGGTTATGAAACTAATATCCTACATATCATTTGTCACTGTCATTTTAACATTTATACTTAGATCTAAAATCCACCTGGAATTAGTTTTTGTCTGTGATACGAGATAGGGGTCAGGTTCCCCACCCCCGCCACCACCTCCTCTAAGAAGAAGCCTTCCTAGCATGTCCAGCCAAAATGTTGATCAGCAGTGTATCCTTTGGATTGATTTATGACCATAAGGGGAACTGTGGATGAAAAAGGAGGTTCTATGGAAAGTAACCTCACAGTGATATGAACATAAATTTCTAACTGGGCAGGTCATGGTAGCTAGTTATGCCTCAGGCCTAGAACTTCTTTAGTGAAAGGCTTTAAGCCATCCTTATCCATTGTTCTTGTGCATCTAGGTTAACACATCTTTGAAATACCAGAAATAATATCCCTTAAAGAGGGTATTAATAGCCTTCAAGAGAGCATATCATTTTGTTAACTGTCCTGTAATCCAATCCCTGCCTTGCTTCCTCCAATCTTATGTTCCCTCCTGAATTTCAAATGCATAAAAGAAGCCACAAAACTGTTATTCTGTGAAGCAGCTGAGATCTTACTCTTTGGCTCAAATAAACTCTCAAAAAATTTTTAAAAATATATACAATTTGCTCATCACCATTATTGAAAATAAAAAATCTCCCCTACTACTGTGCAGTGCCATCCTTACTGTAAATTAATTATCTATAAAACTGAGGGACTATTTCTGGACCTTCTCCAGTATTGTAGTGGTCTGTTTGTCTATTATGTCTTAATTCCCATTGCTTTATAAGTCTTAATATCCAGTAGTATAACTCCTCTAATTTTGATCTTCGTTAAGATTGTCTTGACTATTCTTGGCTTTTAGCACTTCCATATGGAAGTTTGAATCAGTTATCAAGTTCTATAAAAACCAACTGCTAGGATTTGCAGACAACTAGTTAAATCGTTAAACTCATCCAATCTAAGTTTTATAGGTTTCTATGTAGCGGTCTTGTATATTTTTTATTAGAACCATTGTGACAGTTTCCTTTTCTAAGTGGTGCTTGGAAGGGAATTTAGCATTTCCATGGCACCCAGCCAGGATGGATCTCAATAAAGTCTCCTAAGGTCCTGTGAACCAGAACAGTCTCAGCCTATTCCAGCCACCTGGGACCATAGGGGACATGCAGACTTGAGGGAGGGTAACAGTAACAATTACCCTTAATTTTTAGATCTGGACACTGGAAGAGTTACTTGATGATTCTGCATTGTTAATATCCAGAATTGGCAGTGGGGCTACACGGTCTTCAGTCTCTAATATCTTAGTTTTGACTCCTATGTAATTCTGATTTATCTATTATAAACACCATTTGGCATTTGCTTTTTTTTTGTAGATGAGGTAGTACTAACATTTATGCCCTTATGCGTTGCTTGCTAGTGTTATTGTGGGAACACATCCAGCCTGCCTGATGGAATGTGTCCAACACCTGTTTCTCACCTTCGCCTACTCATGTTTTCACAAGCAAGTTTCAACTTACCAAGCTGTCTTTGTCTGAGTTTGAACATTGTGTATTTGCTTTAATCCTTTTTATGTTCTTCTAATATATAATGTAGAATAGGTTATATTCTTTATCATCATTGTATTGCTAGTGATGTTCAGGCCTAGTGAAATGGAGAGAGTCCAGCTAGGTCCAGGAACAGGTGCAGCAGAGTGATGCTGCAAGGCAATGGTCCTGGCAGTCTATCCAGTCCAGCTCCAAAGCTGAGACTCTTCCTTTGTAAGCCTCATTCTTGCCTTTTGTTTGTTAAATAACAACCTTAGAGCAGCATTAAATGCATTTTTACAAAGAAAAAACTGCCTGATTGGTGTGGCTCCATTGGATGAGTGTCATCTACAAAGTGAAAGATCACCAATTCTAGCCCCAGTCAGGGCACATGCCCGGGTTGTGCGTTTGGTCACGGTTGGGGCATGTATAGAAGGCAACCGATCAATGTTTCTCTCCCTTTCTTTCTCCCCCTCTTCCCTTCTCTCTGAAAATAAATACATAAAGTCTTCTAAAAAATAAAATAATTTAAAACCCTATAATTTCTCCATATGGAAGTTTCCTTTCATTTACTTTTGTATGTTTCTCTCTAGTCTTCATGATACACTTGTTAAGTTGATGCACTTCAGAAGTGTTAACCTTTTGGACAAGCTAAAAGCAATAGAAATGTAAAGAATGTAGGATTTGTTAGAAAATCTTAAACATTGATTTTTATTTGGAAAATCAGTGGTTATAGCAATTCATATAGACTATTCACAGACTTCTTTCTATTTTGATGCAATTGTGGTGTAAATTGGTTTATCTCAATTTTACTCCAGGGCTTTAAAAATTAGATTTCGCTGAAGTCACTTTGATTTAATGTTTGTATGTATTACAGGTTTTAGGGAAAAAAAAATCCCCTTCTCCCAAAAGTCTTCAGAGCACTAGCAAACTAATTAAAACCACCCGGCTTGAATAAATACACTTTTGATTATCAGTAATACTGTTGAGTGTTTTTTAAGCACAAAGTTTGCTCAGGACTTGAGGAAACAAACCCAGCCTATCATATACAATGTTTGACATTCACTCAAAGTGTACCTGCATATTTATAAATGTTTCAGTATCTTTTTATTGCAAAGACTGAGGATTAGCACAGATGGTTGAAGTAAGTCACTGAAGAGTCCAAGGACATGGATAGATAACTTGGATTATTTCATGACCTTAAAATCCTTTTGACATGAATGAATCTGTCAATAGTTGTGAAATGCCTAGCATTCTGATGCAGAATGTTAGATGTGATTTTACAGTGTAATTTTATGTTTAGTTATTATTCAAGCAAAAGTGTGGATGAGCCATTGCAAATGTATTTATAAGTTTAGGGAAAACATTTCCATGCTCACCACACTAAATGGTGGTCTAGTGATGCATCAGATTGAAAGGGGTCAGAAGGCATTGTTTGAATCCCAGCTTTGTCACCAATTAAAAAATAGTGCAAAGACTCTCTGAGCATTGACTTCGTAATCTGTGAAGTGAAGGTCAAAATGAAAATGGTAAGTGTACACACTCTTGATCAGAACTCTGACAGATATGGTTTTGGTTTTCTGTTTTTCATGTTAAATATAAATTTGATAACTTCTTTTAGGCTTAAGGTGGTATTTGGTTACACTTATAAACCAGTGAATGATCAGAGACTAAGGACTGGGTTAGGAAGCAGATGATAGGTAACTCAGACCCCTCTGGAATTGATGCCTATACTGGTTGTAGAACTGGAATTATAAAGAGAGTCAATATTTGCCTTGATATAACACCAGTATCTCCTGTATGTTTACTTGGAGATTGAAACCAACTAAGATTCTCCAAACTATTTTCTATCTAATAACATAAACTTTCTTAACTGTGACTTTTGTCATCAGATCTCTTTTTTGATAACACCAGGGGACCAACATATGGAGATTTGAAACTCCTTCTTTCCCAGTTCTTTTGACCTATTGAGTGCTTTATCTGACTAATGGTGATTGACCAAGATGAGGGCAGCAAAAAAGTATTTCTTTTTTTACCAACAAGTTAGCCAATTATTAATTTGTTTATTAACTTGTCATGGATCATTTGTTCATTCATTCATTCAAAATTGATTGAGAACCTGTTAGAGACCCAGTCATGTGTTAGCTGCTACATTTACAAATGTGAGTACCTCAGTCTTAAATAAAATGAGAGAAATCAATTTGTAATAAATGTCCTGTGTATTCTCCAGTTGCTCACAACAACTCTAACTCCTTTTCTGGTTTGTGTCATTGGGGTTGATATTGTTAATTTTTCAACTTTTGTTCCCAGAATTTCTGGTAATAAAGCCCCATATTTCCTTTAGGAAGCTGTTCTTATACAACCTTATACAAATTCCAGCCACATACTGTATTTTGGGGGAATGGCCTCTGAGGGTCTGGCCTCAGAGTGACTTAAGGCTATGTCTGTCCCACTTTCCCACCATGGAGTAGGAATGTAACTAAAGTGGAATTAATGTTTTATCTCGTTGATAAAATATAACGAGACTTTTTCTGGAGCTTCTGAGAAACAAAACTATCTTCCTCCGGATGATATGGCAAAAGGATATGAGGTGTTGTATGGTTTTTAACTTTTTGCTAGCAGGATGAGCATGTAGGAGGGAGCTGTTAGGGTACTGACATAGTGGAGTCTAAGGATAAAATCAATACCATAGAAGGCAGATAAGAGAGAATGGAATCACATAAAGGTGATAATGTGTTGGATACTGTATCAATCTCCACTGAAGCAACTATATAGATATTTCAATTACATTGGCCATTAAATTCTAGTTAGATTTTTAAGCAGCTTTATTGACTTAAAATTTAGGTATCATAAGATTCACCCTTAAATATTTTAAAAATAGCTTAAATAGTTTTAAAATGGTTTATAATTCAATGGATTTTAGTATGTTCACCAAGTTGTGCAATCTTCACATACCATAATCAATTGTAGGATATTTTCATCAATCCAAAAAGAGTTAGCGGTTATATTCCATTCTCCTCAGCTTCTTCTTCTGAGCCTACCATCCCTCTGTCTGCCAGCCCTAGGCCATCACAAACACTAACCTCTGCTTACTGTCTCTATGGCTTTATCTGTTCTAAACATCCCATATTAAATAAAAATATGTGGTCTTTTGTGACTAGCTTCTTTTATAAAGCATATTTTCAGTGTGCCTCCATATTGTAGCACATATCATGATTTTATTCTTCTGTATTGTTAAATAATATTCCATTGTATTGATATACCACCTTTTACTTATCCATTAGTAGTTAATGGACATTTGGCTTGTTTCTGCTTTTGGCTATTAATGGTGTTTGAACAATTCGTGTAAGGAGTTTGTATAGATGTATGTTTTCCTTACTCTTAGGTATGTACCTAAGAGTTGAATTGCTGGATTATATAGTAACTCTTAATTTTAACATTTTGAGGAACTGCCAAGCTCTTTTCCAAAGTTGCTGTGTAATTTTACATTCTCTGTCTCAATCTATGACAGTGTTCCAGTTTTTCCATATCTTTGCCAACCCTTGACTTTTTGAGTAGAGCCATCTAGTGGGTGTGAAGTGGAGTCCCACTGTGGTTTTGATTTGCATTTCCATAGTAACTAATGATGTTGAGCATTTTTCATGTGCTATTGGCCACTTGTGTATCTTCTTTGGACTTAATTTAGTTGTTTTTTTTTAAAATATTTTTATTTATTATTTTCAGAGAGGGGAAGGAAGGGGGGCAGAGAAGGAGAGAGACATCAATGTATGGTTGCCTTTCACCTGCCTCCAGCTATGGGGCTGGCTGGAGACCTGGCTTACAACCTGGTTATATACTCTGCCTGGAAATCAAGCCAGCAACCTTTGGGTTTGCAGGCCAGCGCCTTTCCACTGTGCTACCAGCCAGGGCTTAATTTAATTGTTAAGTCTGTGTGAGTTAGATTTTTCTGTCACTTGAAGCTTAGAGCCCTTTTGGATTCAAGAAGGGTGTGTTTCATCTCTGGGGAAGAGCCGCAGTGCTCTCTATCTCTCTAAATTATCATTTAATGCACTGTAGCATTCAAAGAGAGAATTGAGTAAGTATAACTCTTACTCAATAAAAGCAGTAAGTATAATTCTTAATGTGTTTTTACTGGAATACACCTAGGTAATCATTGCCCAGATCAAGAAGTAAAACATTGCTAGCAAGTAGGAAACCATCTTATATTACTGGCCACTCTTCCTCTAAAGTTTAAAAACCTGAAATAAGTTTTGCCCATTTTAAAACTTTATATAAATGGAATTATACAGTGTGTGTATGCTTTTATGTCTAGGGTCTTTCATTCAACACTGTATTTGTGAAATCCATCCAGGCTGTTGTGTTTATTTGTATTGTAGTTTATGCATTTGTATTGCAGTGTAGTATCCCATTCAATGAATATGCCATATTTTATTCATCCATTCTGTTTATGTACTTTGAGTTGTTCCCAGATTTTGGATAGTAGAAATGATACTGCTATAAACATTTGTGTATATGTGTTTTGCAGTTCTTCCAATGTCATGAAAATTTTCAATGATAACTACTAGAAGCATTATTGCTTAACCGTTTACATGTACTGTATATCTATAATTTCCCTGTAGTTTTATATGTCTTTAGTTGGTTTATTCCTAGGTATTTGTTACTTATTGGTTCTCCTAAGAAGTCCTCCATAAAGGATTTATTTTTGCTAGTTGCAAGCAGTTAGGATGGGGAAGATCACCTTGCTGTAATCTGGGATTGCTCTAAACCAGAGTCTATTATTATTATTATTATTATTATTATTTTGAGAGCTAGGTATCTCCTGTCATCCTAATGCAGAACAAATGTTTGTGTGCCTCCAAAATTCCTATGTTGAAATCTTAATCCCAATGTGATGGTATTTGGAGGTGAGGTCTTTGTGAGGTAATTAGGTCATGAGGTTGGGACTGTCACAAGTAGGATCTGTGCTCTTATGAGCAGAATCAAGAGAGCTAGCTAGAGCTCTTTCTGCCATGTGAGAATATAGCAAGAAGACAGCCATCTGTACACCAGGAAGAGGGCAATTGCCAAGAACCTGACTGTGCCCCCTGACCTCAGACTTTCAGCTTCTAGAACTAAGAGGAATGTTTGTTGTGTAAACCACCCAGTCTTCAATGATTTGTTATAGTAGCCTCAACTAAGACATCTTACCACTGGAATATTGTCCTCCAGAAGTTTCAAATTAAAGCCTAAGTGTTTATCAGGGATTTTCCTCTTTGGTAGTTCATAAAGTATTTCAGACATTTTCTCCCCAGCTCTTGATGCTGTTGATATAGTTCTACTCAGCTCCTATGCCTGTTAGCCATGGCTTTCTGCTTAACTTTTCACAAGTCGCATATGAATCAGCAAACCTTCAAGGGCAAGTGTAGAGCCTAAAATGTGACTCATTCTCCAGTACTTCCTCTTCTTTTTCCCTCTAGGATCTTAGACCCTCAAGTTTTGGCTGCCTTGGTAATGTTTAATTCTTCAAACAATGTTTTAAACAGTATTTTACATAGCTTTTGTAGTTGTGATTAGTAGGAAGATTAGTCTGATTCTAGCTTATCTGCCATAGTCGAAAATGGAAGTAGTGGAGTGCAGTTAAATGTGTTAACAGCTGGCTCCTGGGGCTGATGAAAGGTGGGAAGGCTTAAATTTGTAGTATTTACTGACTTTCATGGCACAAATCCTCTCACCATGGCCAGTTTTGAGCGAACAATGTGACATCAGTGAACACAGTTGAGGAAAGAAGTACACAGTTGGCTCTCATGAGGTGTCAGAGAGACACCAGCATGCTATTGAATTGAAATCCTTTCCATTTTGTGTCTGGAATTTATATTGGTAAGGCATGACAGATTGTAGATTTAGAAGGGAAGATAGGAACATGAGGTAATCTTCAGTGAATGTGAAAACATTCAGAAACCTTAATAATAATTATAATAAAAAAAACCTAAATGACGTTTTCACCTGTGCACTTGGTGACAATGATGGAAAAAATATATTCTGAGTACAAAGTTTCACAAGTAAAGCTGTACGTAACTTTCACATATTGTTGTGGGGAACACAATTATTAGAATCATCCTGGAAAGGAATATGTAGCCAAAGATTTAAGAATAGTTTTTACTCTATGACCACATAATTTTACTTTCATAAATAAAACCAAAAAACGTAATCCAACCTGGCAAGGAAGAAAGGGAATCCACCTAAACATGAAATAAGAGGAATGGTGGGTTATATTTGTAGTGAATAAAAATGTTTTTCAAGGGCTTGTAGAGATATTAAACATGGTAGTGTAAAATTTAAGAATCAGGATATGACATTTCATATTTTACTAGATTTTATAAAAATAGCAATTCATATAGAAAGAAAAAAGCTCTTAAAAACTGTAAGATTCTTTTTTTTTGTGGTAGAATTATGGGTAATTTTTGTTTTCTTCTTTTCACTTTTCTTTATTTTCTTAGTTTTCTAAATGAGTTTGTGTTACTTTTATGTTCTGAAAGAAAACCAATAAGCATGAGACTGGGAGGAAAATAATTCAGTAGGCAAGGGATATTTTCTGTTTGAGATTGATAACCAGTTTAATAAGGAGAATCTCATTTGAATCAAATGTTAATCTGTCAGAAAATCTGCTGGTTATATTTTCTTCTGTCTCTAGGTCTGAATTTTCCTATGGTGCCATATAATTTAACAAATGAATGTCAGATACTGAACAGAGAGAGATGAAAAAGGCATTATTCTGGTTTGGGGCATGAATTCAAGGGACATTTCACAAGTAAGTTATTTTAATATCAAGTCACTTTCATACACTTTTGAGCTTCCTCTCATTTCCATGGGACTATGACACAGGGCTCTGAAGAAAGCTTTCTCCTGGCCTTGTGCTAAACCTCATAGGCCCTGAATAATCAAGACATTTGAAAGACTTAAAAACCTAGTTTGTGTTCTGGAGGGAGCATGTCTTTATTCTTTAGGGTGTATGCAGACTTGCCAGAATTTTCATGCTTTCTTTTTCACATTTCCTGGTTATTTTTCCTCCCAAAGATAGAATTTATTTAAGTTTTTGGAGACTTTTAACTGATCAGCAGGGTTTTTCTATTTGCTAAGTAACATGTTGATCTTCAGAGTTCTCAGGAATTAAAGAGTATAATATATATGCCAAAACAAAAATAAGTAAAACTTACTGGTTGGTTTTCCCTCTTAGTGCTGAGAAAAGGGCCTTGAAGTTTAAAGACTTAAAAATAATTTTTTTGATATTAATTGGAATACACATACACATATGTGTGTGTGTGTATATATATATATATATATATATATATATATATATATAAACATACATATTTGAATGTGTGCATATACATGTGTGGCTTTTTACAAAAATTAAAAATCTTTTTCCATGAAAACAATGCTTTATGACTGTTTCCATGAAAGTCCAATATTTAACTCTTATGGTCTAAGTGAAATTATGCATATTTGTATTTCAAAATAAGACTAAGATATTCTCACAGTTCCACTACATCTTAATATTTAAAAAACACTTTTATTGTAAAATAGAGCATACATTAAAATGTATCACATATACATATATACAGTAAAGAATAATAGAAAAACAAACACCTATGAACCTACCACCCATTTTAAAGATATAGAAATCCCCTTAATGTCTTCATTGACAGTCCCACCTAGTCCACTCCCATGCCACCCTTTTCCAAAAAATCTCTCAGCAAAGTAGGAATTGGTGGACATTACCTTAATGTGATGACTTCTACTGAAAAAAAAAACAACAACAACAACAAAAAACAAACAAACACAAAACCCATTCAGCTAACAGGATTACTGAGTGCTTTGCTCCTAAGATAAAGAACAAGGAAAAGATATCGGGTCTCTCTACTTGTACTCAACATTTTACTGGAGACATTAGCAAATGTAGAGGGCAAGAAGAAGAAATAAAAAGCATACAGATCAAAGTGGAATAAGTAAAACTCATTATTTATAGAAGACATAACTGTGTTTGTACTAAATTCTAAGAAGTTTACAAGCTAGGAAGGAAGAATTTAGAAAGGTCCCAGTATACAAGGTCAATATACAAAACGCCATAGTTTTTTCTATATTTGTGTATGACGTTTGCTGCCTGGTTGGTGAAGCTCTGGACCCGCCGTGGTAGGGCAGCCAAGCACAGGTGCCCCTGGAGCCCAGTGGTCCAGAGGTGCTCTAGGGGTCCTTGGAGAAGGCGGTGTGGCGAGCCCTGATTTACAAGCATAGAGTAGAGAGGTACGTGGGTAAGCTGTTGTCATCAAGGGTGGCGGCTTGAGGGTGCACTCTGCGGACACTCGCCCTGGGCTGCTTGGAGTCCAGCGCCCACCTTAGCACCTGCCCTGCTGCAGCCATCCCCAGCGCCTGGGCACCCTGGTCATCTACAAGACCAAGCGTCCCTTGACCCCTGCTCCTCCCACCCCCACCGCATTCCGGACTTGATCCTCTCCGCAGGCTGGCCCCAGCTCCTGCGGGCGTGTGTTTGCTCCTGAACCTCTGACTCCCAGTGACCTGGAGGAAAGCGAGTACAGTGCTTCCAGTGCGGCCAGGCGCCCGGCAACCTGCAGGCACCGGGTGGGGCCAGGGCAGTGGTGTCTGGGTCTCCGGATCTCCGCAGTTCCGGACAGTCCCCAAAAGTGCGGGACAGTCCCCAAAAGCGCGGGCCCTCCCCGGCCCAAACACCGAAGGAAGTGCGGGAGGGAGAGCTGGTGGGAAGTGGGGTTGCCTTTTGCCCTTGGCGCCCTTTTGCTGGCGCTAGTTTTCTCTTACTCCTGTGTCACCGCAGCCCTGCAAGCATCGGGGGCACGCTGGCCTCTCCAGAGGAGCAGGGAGCCAGGCAACCTCACCGAGAGCCTAGACTCTACTCCCAGGGGCCACAGTGGGCAAACTGCTTTGTTGCCGGCAGCTTCTGCAGGCTCTGCCAGCATCCGGCCGTTCGTTGCCCAGTCCTTCATCGCTCTGCTGTGCTGTGCGCAGGCCTGGGCGGGCTCACTCTCCCTGGCACCTCTCCTCTGCTGCGTGGTTGGCTGGTGGTTCCAGGGATTGTGTCTGCTTTTACCTTCTCAGTTGTACAGCCTCCGGAAAAGCCGGCATCCCTATTTTACAGGCTCCTCTGTGTCCTTGGTGCTGCTCTGAAGCTGACTTAGAAACACCAAGATAATTTGGCTCTCAGGGGCCACCCAGGAATGGTAAATATCCTCCAGGGAGTAAATGGAACCTCCAATGTTGGCCACTTTAGCAATTTGTCACCTTTCTGAGGCCTCAGCCATTCAGTCACCACCCCAGTGTCACCTGATCCTTGCCTGAAGGAGACCAAGCCTGGGAGAGCACAGGAAAAGCTGTCAAGTAGTGAAGAACACAGGACATGCAGAGAAGATGCCTGATACACTGGCAGTATGTACGTGTACAGTTAGCATCTAGGTCTCTGGAAGCTGTTGAGTGTCACTTCCATCAGTATATGAGGTCTGTCCAGAAAGTATCAAGCCAAGGTCAATATAAATAAAAGTGTGAATGGCTGATACTTTTGGGACAGACTGTAGTCCTGGGTTTCTGAAGGGAAACCTTCAATCCAAGTTCTGGATGACTAGACCACATGTTCTCTTTGGACTGTTGATCCAGTTGCAGCAAGGCTTCCGGTCCAGCCTCAGCCTGCTCCTGCTTCTCAAGATGCTGAGAAGTGAAAGTCATCACTTGATGAAGGCCATGGGTTCACTTCTGCACCTCACTGAAGCCTGAGATCAGACACGGAGAGAAGCTTTCAGACCTTGTCAAGGTAGGACTTCTCTACCACATCTGTCAGTTGTAAGCCCTGCAGCTGGAAAATTTCAGTGCCACTGCTGCACCATTGTCACTGTTAGGGGTCGGACATGAAATACTCTCACGTTTTTGTATAGTCATTGCTGAATACCCAAGCTTGAAGAAAACAGCTGGGCACCAATGGGTTGGTAAGGTTTCGGAGGATAAATCTGAGGCCATGCCAGACTGCGGTGCTTCAGTCACATTCCCCTGCCTGATCCAAATTACTAAAACATTACCAGTCACGTACTTGGCTGACCTGTCTGCCAATCCTGTCTATCCCCCTACCTTCTCCAACACCAGAGATTTAGTACAAAATGAGATGCACAATTCTGATTTCTCCTTCTTTTGCTATTTATACTTTGTCTTTTTAGGGCCAAGCTCATTTTGGTAATGAAAATGGAGGCTGTTGCATCCCCATCCCTCAGTCATAGGTGCAGCATCTTCTATTTTGACCTCCCCATACTTCCTGTCATCTCGATCCTCTCCTTCAGGCTTACCTCTTGCAAAATGAAGCCACCTACACCTATGTGTGTGGCTTCTTCTCCCCCTTTTTTTCCGAACCCCCTCTACCCCTCCATTCACCTTCACTAGCCCATTATTGCTCTTCAAGTCACACTGAACCATCACAACCAGCACATCTGCAGAGTCAGCTTCCCAACCTGCTTTGGACTTTGCTGTAACTGATGTGGAAACCACTTCCACTTCCCAGGCTTTCTTCTCAAGGTTTCCCCAGGCTGCAGGAAGAACATTCTATTTTCCAGGTCACTTCCTGGTTCTGAGAATATGTCTCCCTGGGGCAGTGCTGCCTCAGGACAGTTTCTGCCAACTTGCCTGCAGAGTTGGTCAGCAGCCCAAACACACCCTTCAAACTACCTTTGACCCAGAGCCACCCCTCAGCCCACATTTGGGGCGTCTGATGGGCTGCTGCCTAGAGTCACCCAGTGACCATTCTTTCTCTTTTGGAAACCAGGCAGCCACAGCACAAGCTGTTAATTAATCCTGCGACCAGAAACACCCATTGGCAGCACAATTCAATCAGCTTTGTGGGTTTGAGACCCCATTTACCACCTTCAGCATCCCTGTCAGCACCTGGCTGGCCTCTGGGGACACCCAGGCATGTGCCTCGTTGGCGCAATCACTACTTCTGTCTTAAGAGCTGCCACCAGGATGTTTCCCACAGTAGCTCATTGTCTGCGAGCACCACTGCAGACTTACTGTGTTTATGGGATCTACTGCCCGTATGGGAATCTGCAGCCTTGGGGTGAATGTGGCTGCCCAGATCCCACTTTCATTTCAGAGCACTCTGGACGAAGCAGACACTAGTTCCCTAAGTGGGCAATACTTTCACCCGAGCACCAATACTGCTGGCCTATAGCACTCCAGTTGCAATTGGACAATCCATCTCTATGAAGAGCAAATCTGTCCTCAGAGATATTTTCTTTCCTGCTTTTAGTCAAAGCACTTGGAGCCAGATCAATGAAGGCACATCTGTGACTATTGGAGAAGCTAGCATAGTACCACTGAGAAAAAATGAGTGCCAGGTCACAATTTTGTTCCTCCAAGTGGTCAAATCACCTTGCACCCTTTGTGCCAGAGCATCTGTAGCAGTTAGAGGGAACAGTGCCATATCTTTGATGGGCAATTGCCTCCTGTCAGAGCTCCTAGGGTCCCCCTGGCCACAGCACAGGTGTTGCAGTGAGAAGGGTCAGAACCATTCTTGTACCTGGAAATACGTGTTCTCATGCACACAGTCAGAGCACTTGGGGCACACCTGGCCAGCGTTCATCTTTGGAAGTCATAGCCAGTGCCACAGCTGTGGATGTAGGTCCTTATGTTCCCACCTACAGTCAGAGCACCTGGGGACACCGCCAAAGGTGTGAGCTGTCATTCTGAGCTCCTGGAGTGCTCATAGTCAAAGAAGCACTTCTGTTACAGTCAAAGGGATACCACCAAACCTTTTCAGGGAGATATTTTTACCTTTGCTTCAGTCAGAATACCTGATCATCCAGCCATTGTTCCCCTTTTGACTTTTGAGGGGCAGCACTACTGAAGAAGTATCTGTTTGCTCCTATCTTTGATCAGATTAATTCCAATTGTGGTGTGATTGTCACAGCAAGTATCAGCCTTGCCTTTGGGACATCTTTGTCACCACTCAGCACTTGTGGGATACAGAAGTGTAGGACTACCAACTCATCATTTTCTCTTAGTGCAAGTTGCAGTTCTCAGCAATTAGAAAGCAAAACTTCCATGAATGGAACTTGCTCTGCTGGGAAAAGGCTCAGTCCCATGTAGTTGTGTCAACTTCTCTTTGTCTTCCTGTTGCAAGCTGGAGGTCCCACATCTTAGGGTATGTGCCTGTGTACGGGGCAGAGGAGGCTGGTTAGTCTCCAATATTCAGGACTTGAGAAGTTCCACTGGAGAGAGCAGAAGATAGCTCTGTGCCTGTCATCAGCAGACTGTTTCCTGGCTTTGACTGTTAGCCTGGCATAGGTTTAAGAATCACACTTTACAGTTTTAGCCATTTAAAAAGATGTTTCAATGTCTTTTGCGGGGGGGTGGGGAGCTTTTTATTTTCTTTAGACTTAATACAGTTATCCCCACACATTCACACTTCACTTAGGGAGGAAGGGCTTAGCATCTGCTCATGCGCCTACGGGTGGGGAAAGCTCAACCCTGCTCTGTAATGATTGAAGATGCTAACATTACACATTCCAGTTGTCATGCTCTTTAAAAAAATCAGAATATTCTCTTTTCAGGGAAATAAGTAGGTTGGGTCGATTTGGGAAAATAATCACTCGTAAATCAAATTGCAAGTATTACATTTTTTTCACCCAGATCTAGTTGAATTTAAGAGTCCTGATGCTTAGTGCCTCATAGGCTGGCAAAAGAAAATGTCTTTTATTTGGAAATGTGAATGTTTGGAGGGTTTAGAGAAAAAGATGGAATGATCTGATATGTTTATTTTTAATTGAGGTATAATTGTCATATAACATTATATTAGTTTCAGGTGTTCAACATAATGATTTGATATTTGTAAATATTGAGAAATGATCACCACAGTCTAGTTAACTTGTTATAATACACAATTACAATTTTTTTCTTGCGATAACTTTTAAAGGTTCTATTCTCTAAGCAACTTTTAAATATGCAACAATATTATTAACTCTAGTCACCATGTTGTACATTACATCCCTAGTACCTACTTACTTTATAACTGGAAGTTTGTTCCTTTTGACACCAAGGCTTGTAAAAACAAGCCTATATGAGACAATTGGAAACATTTGATCACTGACTTTATATTTGATATTAACTAATTATTATTTTTATGTGTGACAAGGATAAAGATATTTTGGTTATCTTAATAAGATAGTTTGTAGTCTTTAATGATACATGCTAAAATATTTGTGGAGCAAATAACATGTTTATGAAATTTGTAAAAAATATAAAAATGTAAAAAGTGAAAAAAATTGTGGTAGGTATAAAGATTGAAGAAATTGAGGAAACCAGGGTGTCCGTATTTTGATGATGGAAATAGGTGATGAATTCTTGTTTCTTCATTATATTTTTCTGTTTTGTTTTTGTATATCTCAAAATTTTAATTATAAAGTATTAATGAACATGATTTCATGCCAATTATTTGTGTTAAGATTATTTTTTATTTACGGCAATTTTATGTGCTTTTTCAGAACAACATACTTTGTAATTGTTTTGGTAACCTTTCATTTTATGATATTGTTTAAAATTTTTCTTTACATTGTGATTCTCATTGTTTGTATTAAAGGCCAAGGATATATTTAGACATGGCATTTCTATGAAGAGAGGAAATTATATAAGTAAAGTATTTCTGTGTGCAGTCTGCCCTGGCCTAAATAAGCTGCTGCTTGTAAGTTTTTGTCAATTATTAATGTGCATTATGAAATTACTATTTAAAAAAATATTTAAAAGATCAATTTTATTGATTACGCTATTATGGTTGTCTCAGTTTTTTCCCTCTGCCCAGTACCCCCATGCCCTTTAGTAATTCCCCACTTAGTTCATGTCCATGGGTTGTGCATGTAAGTTCTTTGGCTTGTCTCTTTCCCATATTATTCTTAATGTCCCACCATCTATTTTGTACCTCCCAATTACGCTTTTTAATCCCTGCACCTCTTCCCTTTTTCTTCCCATCTGCCTTCCAGCTGATAAGGCTCCCGATGATTTCCATACCTATGATTCTGTTCTAGTTGTTTGCTTAGTTTGGTTTTTAGATTCAGTTGTTGATAGTTGTGAACTTGTTTCAATTTTAATGTTCATAGTTTTGATCATTTTTTAAATTTAATTTTATTGTTGTTGTATTACATCCATCCCCTTTTTCTCCCCTCTGTCCCCCACCCCACAAAGTCAATCCCACTTGTTGCCCATGTCCATGGTTTTTCCATACTAGTTTCTTGAGTTTTGATCTTTTATCTTTTTTATAGCTCCCTTTAACATTTTGTATAATAGTGGCTTGGTGATGATGAACTCCTTTAACTTTACTTTGGGACGCATTTTATCTGCCATTCCATTCTAAATGATAGCTTTGCTGGATCAAGTCTTTGCTTTTCATCACTTTGAATGCTTCTTGCTGGTCCCATCTTGCCTATAATGTTTCTTTTGAGAAATCAGCTGATAGTCTTATGCAAATTCCTTTGTAGGTAACTATCTGTTTTTTTCTTGCAGCTTTTAGGATCTTCTCTTTATCTTTAACCTTTGCCATTTTAATTATGATGTGTCTTTGGCCAAAAAAAAAACAAAAAAAAAAAAAAAAATCAACCTATCTAAGATGAAAAGCTCCAAAAAGAAAAAGTTGTAGCTCTAGTAACTTAAAATAAACTTCAGTTGCATTAATGGGGGTGGGATCTGACTCAAACCAAACTCATTTTTTAAAAAAAGATTTTATTGCCCTGGCTGGTAGCACAGTGGATAAGGTGCCAGCCTGCGAACCCAAAGGTCGCAGGTTCGGTTCCCTAGCCAGGGCACATAACCAGGTTGCAAACCAGGTCTCCAATCAGGTCTGTGGCTGGAGGCAGGTGAAAGGCAACCACACATTGATGTCTCTCTCCCTCTCTGCCTCTCTCCCTTCCCCTCTTTCTAAGAATAATGAAATAAAATCTTAAAAAAAAAAAAAAATAAAAAAAGATTTTATTTATCATTTTTAGAGAGAGGGGAAGGGAGAGAGACAGAGAGGAAGAGAACCAGGGTATGGTTGCCTTTCACCTGCCTGCAGCTATAGACATGGCTGGAGACCTGGCTTGCAACCTGGTTATGTGCCCTGGCTGGGAATCAAACCAGAAACCTTTGGGTTTGCAGGCCAGCACCCTATCCACTGTGCCACCAGCCAGGGCCTAAACTCATTTTTTACTGTGGGTTCAGCACTATTTCTAGGACAACTTTCACAAAAGTTAGTTCTGCAAAACACCATTTTTGTGATACATTTCACAAAAAAAGCATTCTAGTGTAAAATAAGTTATGAAAAAGGAAAAAAGTGCTTAATTTACTATAATATGTCTAAAATATTATTTAACATGTAATAATTATATAAGCTATTGACATATTTTAAATTACTTGTATAAACTCTTAAAAATCCAGTATGTACTTTAAATATTTGTAAAAATATGTATGTGTGTAAATGTACTTGTCCATGTGTTTGATAATACTGTAATTGATATTACTTAAAAAAGTAAATAAATAAGCCCTGGCTGGTAGCACAGTAGATAAGGCGCCGGCCTGCAAACCCAAAGGTCACAGGTTCAATTCCCCAGCCAGGGCACATAACCAGGTTGCAAACCAGGTCTCCAGTCAGGTCCGTGGCTGGAGGCAGGTGAAACGCAACCATACATTGATGTCTCTCTCCTCTCTACCTCTCTCTTCTTACCCCTTTCTCTAAAAATAATAAAATCTTAAAAAAAAAAAAAAGAAAAGAAAAGTAAAGGAAATAGAGAATCCAAAGAACTTACATGCATGACACATGGACATGAACTGAGGGAGTCATTGCTAGAGGGAATGGGGGGTACTAGGTGGAGAGGGGAAAGGGGGAAAATTGGGACAAATGAAATAGCAAAATCAATAAAAATATATTTAAAAGAATAATAATTACAATGTATCTTGGTGTGGCCCTCTTTGTTTTCAACTTATTTGGGGCTATCTATGCTTCCTGGACTTGTATGTCTTTTTCCATCACCAAATTAGAAAAGTTTTCTTTTACTATTTTTTCAAATACTTTTTCAATTGCTTGCTCTTCCTCTTCCCTTTCTGGCACCTCTACAGTTTGGATGTTAGTATGTTTGGCAATATCCGAGGGGCTCCTTATACTATCCTCATTTTATTTTGGATTCTTTTTCTTCTTTTTGCTGCTCTGGTTGAATGCTTCCTTATGTTCCAAATTTTTTATTCGAATCCTGGTTTCATTCTATCCACTGTTGGTTTTCTGTAGCTTTTCTTAATTTCACATAGTGTAACCTTCATTTCTTTCTGGGTCTTTTTAATTTTGTTGCTGTACTGAATGAGTTCTTTGAGCATCCTGATAACCAGTGTTTTGAACTGCACATCTGATAGGCTTGTTATCTCCATTTCATTTAGTTCTTTTTCTGGGGTTTTGTTCTGTTCTCTTATTTGGCCTATATTTATTTGTCTCCTCAATTTGACAGCTTCCCTGTGTTTGTTTCTATGGATTAGGTAGAGCTGCTCTGATTTCCTGTCTTAGTGTGGGCTGTTTTATTTTATTTTATTATTTATTCATTTAAAAAGATTTTATTTATTATTTTTCAGAGAGAAGGGAAGGGAGAGGGGAAGAGAGGGAGAGAAACATCAGTGTATGGTTGCCTCTCACTTGCCTCCAGCTATAGAACTGGCTGGAGACCTGGCTTGCAACCTAGTTATGTTGCCCTGGCTGGGAATCAAACCAGCAACCTTTGGGTTTGCAGACTGGCACCTTATCTACTGTGCCGCCAGC
The DNA here is from genome assembly GCA_004026585.1 of Noctilio leporinus. Lineage (NCBI taxonomy): Eukaryota > Metazoa > Chordata > Mammalia > Chiroptera > Noctilionidae > Noctilio > Noctilio leporinus. Next base: position 86,889 of record PVIW01003636.1, on the reverse strand, counting down.
CAGGGGTAGTGTGGCCTGTTTTAGAAAAGATACTTGTAAATTGTATGGGTCAGAGCCTTAGGTAATTACCAGGATAGGGCAACTGGCCTCAATGCTTTGTGGCTCTGTGTGTATGGGAGATCTCTGAGAGAGGACATTGCTACTGCCTAGCTTCTGGAGGTTGGCCTGGCATTTTCTCTTTGCAACTGGTGCCCTTCTGGCTGTTGTCTGGTGCTGAGTTCCAAAGAGGGTGGGCCTGCGTATGTTTTATGTCTGTGTGGGCCCTCTAAGGGGAACCTCCTGAAAATCTGGCAGTTTTTCCTGTTGCCCCAAACCCCAGTGGTTTTTACCACTACTTTTAGAAGTGATGGGGATTTATCTACCTGGCCTCAGAACCCTGGGCTCTGCATTCTGGCCTGGAGCTGTGATCACTTACTTTGTAGTATCCCACCCTCACCACCAGTTTTTATACGTCATATGTGAATGTGGGACCATTTGTTCCACTGCCACTATCTGCACCACACTGAATTTCTATACCTCCCTGTCTGTCTTCACGTCTCTGCCCCTTCTACCTATCTGGCTGAATGTTGCTTCTCTAAATCCTTGGTTGTGGGACTTCTACATAGCTGGATTTTCTGATAGTTCTGGGTATTGTTTGTTTTGAGGTCTATTGTAATTTTCTGTGGTTGCACAAGGAGGTGAATTGTGTTTACCTATGGCTCCATCTTGACTGGAAGACTAAATTCCAAGTTATTTTTGACACGTAAAAAGCTGTATGTATTTAATAACGATATATAACTTTATAAATTTGGAGATGAGTATACACTGGTGAAACCACACCACCAACAAAAATGTAGACATATCCTTTACTCTCCCAGTTTCCTCTAACCCTTTGACCATCACGTCCCCACTTTCCCCTCCCCCAGCCCTGGCAACCACCTTCCCATTTTCTGCATCTATGAATTTGACTATTATATTCCACATACAAGTGAGATCATAGATTGTCTTTCTGTGTTTGGCTTATTTCACTTAGTATAATATCCTTCAGGTCCATCCATGTTGTTGCAAGTGGCAAGATTTATTTCTTTTTTGAGGGTAACTAATATTCTATTGTATGTATATACCACATTTTCTTTATGTAGTCATTTAACATTTAGCTTACAAAATGGGCAAATGACTTGAATCCAAAGAATTCATACAAATGGCCAACAGGTATATGAAAAGGTGCACAAGTAATCATCAGAAAACCTTGGTACACTGTTTGTAGAAATGTAAAATGATGCAACCATTATGGAAAACTGTGGACAACCCACAAAATAAATAAAAATGGAGCTACTATATGATTCAGTAATCCTTCTGGTTATTTATCCAAAGGAATTAAAATCAGAATCTCAAAGATATGCCTTCCCTGCCATATTCACCCCAGCATTATTGACAATAGCCAAGATATAGAAATTATTTTTTAAAGTGAGAAAACCTGACTTTTATATGAAATTCTCACTTTTAAAAGGGACAAAACAGGTCCATATTTGGTGTTCCTGTGTGCCAACCATTGTTTTAGGCAGTTTGCAGGAACTTAACTCTGTAGGTAAGAATCATTTGTAAAGGTCAGGGACCCAGAATGCAGGAAAAGTGGATCAGAGGCAGGTCCCATGACACAGATGGGTTGGCTGGAAACCCCATGGTGGAGTTGGAGGGATGCTCTGAGCATCATGCTGTGCTTTCATCTGCTGACCCAGTCCAGACTCAGGGATGATCTCCACCCTCCAGCACTCTGCTTTCTTTTTACTGTCCTCCTTTCTGTTCTCTGGATTTTAGTTGTGGGAAGTGGAGTAAAACTCTCTCCAGTGAAAACACTAAGGTATAACCTTTTGTTTCTAACTAGCCTTGAGCAAAACCCTGTTACAAGAGAAGAACTTAATTAGTGTATTGAACTTCCATTCAAAATCTATGTGGGAATCTATAAGACTGCAATTGCTGTTCTTCCTTAATTTATTGTTGCCCTGGAGCTGTTACAAAGAGAGAGTTACTTCCCCAGATTCCTACACCTGGAAGAGAGTGACCCATCAGGGTAGAACTCTTAGAATGCCAATGCTGACTCTACTGGGAGAATGCCATGCCTGCTCCAGAGAGGCCCAAATCTCTAAAGACAGAGCGGGAAAATAGGGAAAATAGTAGTGTCAATGAGTGACAGCCTGTCATTGACAGAAGCTAGGCCAGAGCCTCCAACAGTCTAGCCCTCAAGGAAGAGTGTCAAAGATTATGCTTGGAAGACTAGCATGGGAGATAAGAAGGAGGCATCTCCTGTACAGGACCCATAGAAGAAGAGGGTCCAGGCTAGATCAGAGGAACTGTTGTCTCATATTCTCTATGAAACATCAAGGACTGAGGGCTCTATCATGCCACTCTGTGTTTCATATACAGTATACAGGATGTCTCAAAAATATTAGTGCAGTTTTTAGGTTTAAGAATGTCACAAGTGCAAATGCTATAAAATGATAAAAACATAATTTGAAAGTCAAATTACTTATATGTCTTATATACTTATTGAGATTTGTGAGTTTTAAATAATGGTTAGGTTAATTTTATTTTTCAGGCTCCATCAAGGTGATAAAAATGGACTGAAACAAAACATTAAAGTTAAACACTTTTTTTTTGCAATCACAGAAATATATAAACAAATAAATGTAAATAATTTAACTTTCTACTGTCTTTTTGAAGGCTTGTAGCATTTATATTTTTGAAGTTACTAAAGCTTAAAACTCCACTAAAACTTTTTCTATACCCTGGTATTATGGACTTAGATAGATACCTGTACAACATGCATAAAATCATCAGATAGATGCTTACATAGTATTCATATGGTATATATACTATAACAATTCATTCTGTAAATATATCTGCTAAGCACTGGGAATACAACAATCAACAAAATAAAAATGCTTTTCTCATAAAATATATCTTTTTCTAATAGTCACTACATATAGCCTTTAATTTGAGTTTAGATTCAGTCATTACCAATAAATGCTTTAGTAATCTTAACAAATTTTTAGAATAAGAAACTTTTTTAAAAAGGGATTTTTTCTTTCTTTTTAATACTTTATTCATTATTTTCAGAGAGAAGGGCAGGGAGGAAGAAAAGGAGAGAAACATCAATGTATGATTGCCTTTTACCTGCCTCTAGCTGGGGACCTGGCTGGATACCTGGCTTGTAACCTGGTTATGTTCCCTGGCTGGGGAATTGAACCAGCAACCTTTGGGCTTGCAGGCTGGCGCCAGTCCACTCAGCCACACGAACCAGGGGGATAAAAATGGAATTTCTTTGAAAATATCATTATTTCATCTTAGGTAGAGAGTCATGAAGGTCATGGGCTAATGGAATTTGGGTTTGTACTGTTTGGGTCCATTCATGCTCACAAACCTGCAGTGGACTACCTGACAATCCCATTACATTTTCCTGGTCAACTCACTCTCCATTTCACACCTCTCCTCTCTTCAGACCACCAGCGCTCCTTCCTCAGGCTGCACATTTTCTTTAACTGAGAAAAAAATTAGCACTCAGACCTGGCTGGTGGCACAGTGGATAAGGTGGTGGCCTGCGAACCCAAAGGTCGCTGGTTTGATTCCCAGCCAGGGCAACATAGCCAGGTTGCAAGCCAGGTCTCCAGTCAGGTCTATAGTTGGAGGCAGGTGAAAGACAACCATATATTGATGTTTCCCTCTCTCCCTTCCCCTCTCTGAAAAATAATAAATGAAATCTTTAAAAAAAAATTAGCATCCAGAAGAGAATTCCCATATTTTTCCATTTGGAATCTTCTGACTCACCTGGATTTGCATCCAGATACCCTCCCTTCAATCTGTCTCTAAATACCCAATGGGCTGCTGACTAGAGTCAATGCCACTACCTGTGCACTATAAGCCTCATCTCTTTGGACTACTAATGACTTTGTTTCTAAAATTTGTCCCCTCTCATTACCTTTTCCTCTCTGTTGGATCTTTTCCTCAGTATGCAGACACACTGCCATTTCTTTTATAAGGAAAAAAGCCTCCTTGGCATCACAGTTTTCTCTGTTGCCCATTGTCTTTGCTCCTACTTATTTACAGCAAATCTCAGAACAATTGTCTATAACAACTGTTTATACCTTCCTCTCACTTTCTCTTGAACTTTCTTAGATCAGGCTTTTGTGCATCTCCACTCCACTGAAAACAAATCAAAGCCCAACTCAGTGACCAGTCACAGTGGTCAAAATTTCCAGTCCTACACTTTTCTTAGCAGCAACATTTGACCCACTTGATCAAACCCTCCTTGAGGAAGTCCCTTCTTCATTTGACTTTCAGAACACCACATTTACTGACTGCTGTCTTTTGCTCTACTTTCTTGGCTCTTTCTTTTCTGCTCTGAATGGTGGAGCATATGGGGCTAGATTCCTAGACCTTTGCTCTTCTCTCTTGACTCATATTCTAGACCTATGCTCATAAATCTTGTTTCTTAGCAGATAGTGCTTATTTGTATTTCCAGCCTAATGTCTTGCTTCAGCTCCAAATTTGATATACCGAACAGTTGTTTCTACATCTCTTGGTTGTCCAATGGGCATTTCAAACCCAGTGTGTTCCAAAAAGAACTCATGCATTTTTCCCCTCTAAACTTGTTCCCTTTACTGTCTTTAAATATAGTAGTAAATGGCAGAGTCATTTACCAAGCCATATATTTCAGAGTCATTCTTAGATTTGACCACATTTTATCATTTTACTAATGCTGCCACACTTATCCACCCTAATTCTTTTCCACCCATATCTAGTCCTGTCCTACTATAGTAGACTCCTCCTTCTTACTACTCTAGAAAATTTGTCCACATAGCAGTCAAAATATTTTTCTAAAACATGAAGTTTGATCTTGACACTCCCATGCTCAGACTACTCGGATGGTTTCCTCTAACACCTGGAATACATTAAAAAAGAAAAAATATGTGCTGCAAGGTCCTCCCTGATCCAGTCCCTGCTTAATTCTCTAGTCTCATTGGTCACCACTCTCTCCATACTACCCTTTAGCCTGCTGATCCTGATGTTCCCTAGATTACCCCAAGAACATGCTAGGCCTAGAATGTTTCTCCCCTATAGAGCTTCCTGGCTCGTCCCCGAATCTCATTCATGGCTCTGCTGCAATGATACTTCTTTAGAGAGGACCGTCCTCCCCATCCTGAATAAAGTAACATCCCCTGTGAATCCAGGACTCATAGCAGATATGCTTTCCCTGCTTTGTATTTTTAAAAAACCTGTCCTGTCTTGAAAGAAATTATGTATCAATTTAAAACAATTTGTTGGGCCCTGGCTGGTGGCACAGAGGATAAGGTGCCTGCCACAAACCCAAAGGTCGCTGGCTCGATTCCCCAGCCAGGGCACATAGCCAGGTCCTTAGCTGGAGGCGGGTGAAAGGCAACCATACATTGATGTCTCTCTCCCTCTCTGTCTTCCTCTCTCTGAAAGTGATAAATAAATACTTTAAAAAAACAAAACAATTTGTTAACTACCGTTCCTTATTAGAAATTATGTGAAGGTGGGGACTTTATTTTGTTGGCTCTAACCCTGGTGTCTTGATGTAGGAGATGTTCTATAAATATTTGTTGAGTGAAGAAAGTAATCTAGAATAGGATTAGACAAAATCTTTTCTTTTCCTTATCCTTTTGCTCTTCCTTCTATTTCATTTTTCCTTCTTTTCCTTTTTTACTCTCTTCTCTCTTATTTTTCCTATTCTCCCCTCTTTTTCCCCCTGCTTAAAAGAAAAGTTACTCTTTTCTTAAATACTAATAAGACAAAGTAGCTGAAACAATAGGAAACAATTATGTTACTTAAGTAGTAATCTGAGATTGTGGGCTCATGTGTGTTTTGTGGAAGAAGGAGGGGGAAGTTGTTGTACACGAAGGTGGCTGAGTGAAGGATAGAACTATGTTTTTAATGACAGAAACGTAAGAGGTACATGTGAGAATTAAGGGGGCATGCATTCTGCTTTTTCAGATGTTGCACTATTCAGCTCAGCTCCACTCCTTGGCTTCCCTGGTGTAGATGCTACTAGGGAGTCCAGCTGGGGTCAAATCAGGGATCAAGAGGAGCCACTAATACTGAATCAATTGCTAGTTACATCCACCTTGGCATAGATGATATTTTCTTGGGACAAAGGGTGTAATGGACCAGCCGTCCCTGGCTTACACACCGGGTTTGGATGGCAGAGGATGCAAGAAAGCAAGGAGAGACAAAGTTGGGGTCTGGAGGCTCTCCCAGGCCACGAGTCCCGTTGACTAATCACACTAAGCTTATATGCAGGTATTACTGGCAACTGCTCAACTGAAACCAGGGAGCTTAGCTAGCTGTAGAGAACAAGACATGGCACACTCTCTACTTTCCATGCTTCATGGGCTACGGGGTAAACACACTGGGCTGACTCCCTATACACGGTGTCTGTTCTGGGTCCACCTGGCACTAGGGCTGGCCTTGCCAAAAGCCCTTTTCTGCTAGCTGGGCCTTGCCAAACAGACTAGCAGTCCCTAACAAAAGGGTCATTCATTGGATAGATGGACAATTAGTGGCACTTTTTTTTTTTTTTTTAAGATTTTATTTATTATTTTTGGAGAGAGGGGAAGGGAGAGAGGCAGAGAGGGAGAGAGACATCAATGTATAGGTTGCCTTTCACCTGTTTCCACCTACTGACCTGGCTGGAGACCTGGCTTGCAACCTGGTTATGTGCCCTGACTGGGAATAGAAGCAGCGACCTTTCGGTTTGCAGGCACCTACCCACTGTGCCACCAGCTAGGACTCTTTTGTTTCTTTAATTAAGCAAGTTCTGGTTTTATTAGAAAGAGTGGTGATACATTGTAATCTTTTCCTTATTAGTTAAGTTAATCCAGGGACCATTAAGAATCATTACTGATGTGAATAGATCCTACTTAATGATGAGAGGTCTTTGAATCCTACATAAATAAGGCAGATTTCAAAGGAGCCCCCACTTCTGTTCTCCCAAGGTCAGTTGCTTTTTTCTATACCTATAAAATTGAAGTTAATCATTGAAATGATATAGAATCATGGACTGGCCAGTTCTATCCAGGAGATGCAACAAGAGGTTTTATAAACTCTGGGAAACCTTTTGGTTTCTCTCTAGGCAGCTCTGGAAAGCAAACTGTGGGTCATTTTGAAAATTGAAAAATGAATCTTCATTGTCTGTGAAGGAAGTTGAGTACTCTTATAAATTTGTGAAAATAATTTACTTGGCTTACAGGGAATTAATCATAAAGGGATTTAGTGAAGAGTGCTTGAGTTTTAGTTCAGATACCAAGTACCACTGTCCAACTGAGAGTTGAGCAAATTTGCTCCCTGCATTCTTTTGTCAATTGATGTGTTAACTTTTTAATGTGTCAGTTTTTGTTAGGCAGAGAAGCGTAGAAATCTTTTTCATTTTGCTTTTCTCTGGTAGCATGCATTAGTAGAGCCCATTGGCTTTACTAATGGTTTTGAGATTGGGGATGTGGTGGGGGAGAAGCTGAACATTAATAAACATGAGGGTCAAGAAACCCAGAGTACAGAGGGTTTTGTTATTCTTTCAACATTTGTCACCAGATGCTTGCCTCAAATATGTCTGGCGTTGAGAAATAATTTTTAAGACTTGCACTGATGTGACAGCTGTAAAAGTCCCTCATGAACTCTGAAAAGGCAATCTCAACCCAGCTGCTCCTATTTAGGGCTATCTAGAATGAGAGTGCTTTCAGCAAAAGATTCATTTCCCCCACTGCAATAGGTTTAACAAACACTCAGTGCCAAATATGAGACTGTGTTTCTTGTATTTTTTCCTCCTGTCTGGAGTTAACAGTAGTCCTGTGTTCTCGACTACCAGGGTTATGCCAAAGTAATAATAAAACTTGTGATTAAGGAAAGGTAGTGTCAGTTTGGGAAGAATTGAATCCCTGTAACCACCTTGTAAGATAGACTCTGTGGAGCATCCAAAGAGAAGGAAATACACCAAGTTAACAAATTATATTAAAATGCATGCAGGAATGTGACTACACATTTCACAGGTGTTGAGACACCCTAAGAGAATTTCCTTGAGGTAATAGATTGGTGTAAGGAGCGGTACAGAGTTTATTTATTTCAATAAAATAAATATATTTATTTTAATTAATTTCAGTAACATTAAGTTTGCTGTTCTTATTTATGGGTAGATCTGCCTTTTCTACCAGATAGTAATCACATTGAGGGCATCAATCATATTTAATTATTATTTTCATATCATTAAGGATAGTATCATTTATAAAGTCTAGCATCATGTTTATGTACCTTAATTCCCCAGCTAATTTTGTTCTTATTGAGTGACACATTAAGAAGTTACGGCACTTGGAATCAACTAAAATGGAAACCATGTCAGGATTTGGGACTGGGGATGGGGATGGGAAGGGGGCTCCTTACTACCTGTCAAATCCATATAATAGTCTGTGTACCTAGGAGTACTTTTTATAGAGCCTAAACCAGGACCCCAGGAACAGTTTCTTACTCTCTGCAGCCCTACCTGTCAAAATTATATGTACCTTTTATGGTCCAGCTCAACTATTACTCCCTGTAAGAAGCTGACCCAAATTCCTCAGCTGCAATTAAATTGATCATCTCTATTCTTAGAACAGTGTTTTGTAATATTGGCATTATAGACATTTTTACCAGATAATTTTTGTTGTTGGGGGTGTGGTGAGGGTTAGGAATAGAGTGGGATGTCCTGTTCCTTGTGGGTTGTTTGGTAACATTCCTGGCCTCTACCTGCTAGACTCCCGTTGTACCTACCCAGTTGTGACAGCCAACAGTGTCTCCACATATTGCCAAACGTCCTCTTGGGGGCATAGTCACCCCTTGAGAATCACTGTTCTATACAGTTTCTTTAGATTGTCATTAGAGCATTTGCCATGCCTCCCTTTGTATTAGGATATGTGTACTTGTCTGTTAGATTTTAACCTCTTTAGTAATGAGGGTAACCTTTATTTTTCAGTAGCTCTCTCCACGAAACTGTTTTAACATTTTTTCCTGTATAAAATATTACCACTAATTTACTGGTTTAAAATGACACCCATTTGTTAGCTCACAGTTCTTTAGGTCAGAAATCTGGGTGAGGTTGGCTGGGTTCTCTGCTCATGGACTTACAAGGTATTGGCTAAAGTGGGCTCCTCTGTGGGGACTCAGGGGTAGCTCATTCAGGTGTTGGGAGAATCCTTGCAGTTGTATGTCTGAGTTCACATTTCATTGCCAGCTGTCAGGTGGGGGCCATTCACTGTTACAAGAAGTCACCTGCATTCCTTCTCATTTGTCTCCCTCTTACTTCAAGCCATCAAGGTTATGTCAAATTGCCCTTGTGCTATACATTTATTACTTTCTCTTGTGGCTTCTCTTCTGCCTTCTTCTGCCACCAGCCAGGGAAAATCCTCTGCTTTTAAAGCTTACGTGATTAGTTTAGCACAATTTTCTCTCTTAAGGTCAACTGTGTCATATAACATGACAGAATCGTAGAATTGATATCTTACCATGTTCATTGGTTCTAGGGATTTGGTTTATTACCTACATAATGGAGGTCTCTGAGGACCACAAAGGTCCAAAATGCTTGGGAGAGCAAGGAAAGAAGGCTGGTTCAGAGTTATTATTGTGCATGGGGGACAGGGCCTGCTTGAGGGTTCCTGTGTCCAAGGAAGGCCTTGCATGGTTTTATTCTCCTGTTTTGGCACACTTAGGCTTTCTTGGTGGTTCACTCTGATGTGCGGTCGAGGGAAGGAGGGATGGGTGAGCCTTAATCGCTGTTGTCAGCCAAACTTGAAAAAAATGGAGTCAGACTCCTTATGATATAGCTTGTCATTTTAGAAGGCACTGAGCAGAGCTCTTTTTTCACATCTTTAAAAGACAAAGTTTAGTTAAAAGTTTTTTTCAATCCATTCACTTTTATTTTTTCCTTAGCATATTCTCAAGTAATAATGAACTATGACCTATTCCAGTTTATTAGTCCTCTGCTGGTAAGATGGCCTCCTTTGGTTTTCAAAGTTGGATCATGGTAAATACTATTTTCCCCCTACCTCCACCTTAGAATATGGAGAAGTGAGGCTTGGCAATAGTCAGTATTCATGGTCACCACAAGGTCATCGCCTCCAAGAAGTGAGATGACTGGAGCTCCCCTTTCATGATATAAGTGAATGAGTCTCATGACCTCCAATTTCTGATTGTACTGGATGTATTGAGAGATTGGTTTCCTATCATTTCTAATAGACATATTATTGGTAGCAACTATGCATAATTTCTGTGAAAGAGAAAAGATATATTCTCAGTGGCATTTTGGCTTCAATTTATTTCTTGTTGCTTTGATTAAATTAGTTTTTGAAATGGAATCTTAATGGTCTTCTGGTACCATGATTTCCAAATATAAGTGACAATTAATTGAAGCCATTTCTCCTCAAATAAAATATTGTCACATGCAAAATGCCCAACAAGTGTCCCCAGTCTGCAATTCAGGATTTCTAAGAGTCTCCTGGCATCTATTATGAATGGCAGAATAAAAAGTAAGAATGGTCTGATAGCTGGAATGATGGACTCAAACCAACAAGAATGTAGTGAGGATATTGGGAAAATCTTCTCAAAGGACCCATTGGATGTGTTTGTCTTCTAATGTGGGTAGAAGCTGTTAATCTTATAATAATAGCTCTTTCTTAACAAGGTATAATACTCTTTCACTTAAACATATCATTATGTCTACACTAAGGAAAGATAGGGAACTTATAACAGTGCCATGTGTGAAGTTCCTTTTGTTTTAGAATTAGGATTTTGTGTGCTAGTGCAATTGAGCAATGGAGGTTTTCAGTTGTAAAAAAAGATTGTGCATACATGGTTGTGTGTGTATGTGTTTCTTGATTGGTTGACATGAACCTGGGTTTCAGGGTAGCCTATTCTAACTTCAATTGAGATGACAGGGCTTCCTTGGTACACAAGGTAGAGGGCATTGGTCCTTAGAGTGTTGTGCATGGATCCCTGGGGTCCCTGAAATCCATCTCAGGGTATCTGCCAGTTCAATGCTATTCCCATTAATAATACTAAGATTCTATTTTCCTTTTGCACTGTTTTGATATTTGCACTGGTGGCTTAAAAGCGGAGGTGGATAAATTTCTGACTCTAGCATGAATCAAAGCAGTGGCACTAATTCTAGTAGTAAGAATTTTATTTTTCACTGCCATGTCCTTGCAGTTTTTAAATTTTTATGTCTATTTTTATTGAATTTATTGGTTGACATTGGTTAATAAAATTATATAGGTTTCAGATTTCCAATTCTGTAATACATCATCTGTATACTACATTGTGTGTTTGAAACAGAACTCATAGGCTGTTTAACTATGAGGGGCTTGTTTACCTGCTGCCAAAAGTCTGCTGCCAAAAGCATAATTCTTAATACCAGAGTTTGGTGAAAAGGAAAGGAGTTGTTTACACAGATTTAGAGTAATGGTAGAATTCTGCCTTTAAGTTCTACTTCCTTTAAAACACCTACCACTGCCCAGTCCTGCCTCCTCTTTTGCTAGGTCAGGCCAGTGTCAGAACAGAGAAGTCAGAGGTACCTTCTTTCCTAGGAAACTAGTCTGTGGCTTCTTATTTCCCAGGCCCAGGTCAGCTTTACTTGCAGCTTCCATTCATCCATACTTGGCTGGGGAGGTTTTGCCTGTGTTGGAGTGTTCTCTGCTTTTATTTCAGAACCACATGACAACTTCTAACACACCTGACCCCATGGCTGGCTGGTGGGATGCTTCTACTCTCTCTCAAACCCTGTGCTCTTTCCTCCTCTCTCTCACACTGCGTGCTCTCTCCCCTCCCTTACTGGCTGCCACCTTATTTCTAAGTCCTCAACTTCACCCTTTGATGTGGTGGTTATGGTGACCAGTCTTGGCCACTGGTGGAATCTTCTGCAGCCTTGTAAGCTTTTCCGTCACTATCCTATGGTCAAAGTCCCTCCTGTCTGTTTGGCATGTGGAAAAAAATGGCTGTGCTTCATTGAGTGTCACCCCCCAAATTCTGAGGCTTCTGTCCACTCTCTTACATGTTCACTACCCCAAATCAAGTCTCCTTCTGTCACCATTTATCCACCCTTTATTCGCTCTTAGCTCCTTCACCCCACTTTGGTCCTTGAAAATTTTTTTTTTTTTTTTTTTTTTTTAAGATTTTATATCATTACTTTTAGAAAGAGGGGAAGGGAGAGAGGCAGAGAGGGAGAGACATCAATGTATGGCTGCGTTTCACCTGCCTCCAGCCACAGACCTGACTGGAGACCTGGTTTGCAACCTGGTTATGTGCCCGGGCTGGGGAATGGAACCTGTGACCTTGGGGTTCGCAGGCCATCGCCTTATCCACTGTGCTACCAGCTAGGGCCTGGACCTTGAAATTTTTTAAAAGTCAATTTTATCTAAGAATACAGTAAAAACTATTCATTTGATCAAATTTCAATCTTAGAGTATATGACTTCTCTCATCAGATACAAGTAGAGGATTATAAAACTATTTATCTCCCACAGTTGTGGAAAGTCAAAACTTTGTAATAAATCCCTTATTTTATATGTTATTGTGTTTCTTTGATAGACCCTGACTTTTACAAGTTTGGGGGAGGGAGTTTGATGGCTATCTTCAAAGAGTTGCATAGCTATAATGTAATCAATGTGAAGATTAACAGACAGAAACCTTGTATAAATTGGGGTTGTGAAGGCCTGTAGGGGTGCTGTCATGTGCTACATTGATCTTGGAGTCCCACAGAAAGAACTCTTTACGGCTCTCTCAATTTCCTCTTATCTTCTAGAAAAGAGTGTCCTCTCCTTTGTTTTTCTGGACTTCCTTGTGGTTGGCCATTAGACCACGTGTACTGAATCGCAGCTCTTTGTTGTTCCTGAAGAAACTCATTTTGTTGGAGAAATGAATTGCTGTTTATTTGTTTAAGGTCATCCTCAAAGGAGCAATATTTTTTTTCTGTATTGATGCAAAGCCTAGAATAATGTCCCCACGACAGAAGTGAGAAGCAGGATGGGGTCTAGACTCTGGGGACAGCCCGATTTTAGTTGGACTTAGATTCCAGCTCTGGCTGAACTTGTAGCTTAGGTTTTCTTATATGTAAAATGGTGATAATAACACTGCCCATTTCGTATGGTTGTTTTGAGAATTAAATGAGTTAATATTTGTGCAGTTGGCAGTTAGACATGAGCAGGGCAAGGATGATGGTCCAGGTATATAAGGTCACCAGGGTGAACGACCCAGGGGCCTACCACAGGCAAGGGCCTTGCCCTAGGATAACTTTTCTTCTTTAGAATCTCAGAGGTTGGGCAGTTTACACCCCCTGACTTAACCTTTCATATGACTGGTCATGCGGTTTGAAGCCTCCCCTGACCTTTCCTTCCTTGGCATGCAGCTAGTCATGCAGGTTAGACCCCCTTAAGGGCTAATGAACAAAGTTGGAGAACAGCCCTTAAGCATTAAGTCTACATGACAATAAGGTTCTGACCTGCATCAAAGACATCTAGGCTGCAGTTGTGTTTCAACTTCTGGCCCAGAAAAGCAGGAAAATCAGACAAGCAAGGCCATGGCTAGTCAGGACCAGCTGCATTAACTAATGACTGAGCACTGGAGACCACTGACCCTGAAAGGACACACCTAGAAAGCTAATGAATATTCTATAGAGGTCCTCCCCTGAGACCGCCCCTAAAATCCCTATCCTTAAAAGCCTAAGATGGCGGGCCCAGCATGATCAGCCTCTTGGGAACATACCCAAGCCTCTGCAGTACCCGCTCCTCCTCACCTCGGGTGTGCTACCTTTACCTTTCCTTTTCCTAAGCTCCAAGGGCCCTTCTTTTGCCCTTGTCACTTATTTCCTGAACCTGTTTCTCCTATGGCTTATTCTTGTACTGCTGTGACTTTCTAAATAAACTTTCTTTTATAGTTTGAGTCTTGGCTGTGAATTCTTCGACAGAACTCAAGTACTGAGGTTGCTAAGCTGAGGTCCAGCTGCCAGTAACAATTGGTGTGGTTCTCGCTGCCAACATTTAGGAAGTGTTTCAAATAGCTTTTCATATAGTAAGTATAATTAAAGTTATGTTAAAAATTTAAAAGTTATAGGAAGATAGATTTTCTGCCTCTTTAAGCACTTTTAATGATCACAACTATTCAAGAAAATAGAGTATCTTGCAAAGAACAGAACCTTTCTTGACCCTTTCCAGGGAGGCAGCAGGGAAAAGAAATAGAGATTTTGAGTCCAAACGCTTAATTCAAGTCTCGGCTCAGCCATTTGTTAGATGTGTCACTATAGCAAGTCATTTAATCTCTCAAAATCTCCATGTCATTATCTACTGTATAATTTAAGTGAAACAATATGATTGAAGGTGCTTTGTTATCTGCAAAGTGCTCTTTAATGTAAGCCTTGTTATTTCCTTTTCCAGCTTTGAGACAGAATCTGGTTGAGTTTCTCTTTGTCAGTGACCCCAAAGGAAGGGTTCTTGTATCAAAGAGAACTTTGGACTTGATAATCCCTGTTGCTCATTCCTTTTCAGACAGTTTATGAACTGTTTGTTAAATAGCGTGCCTGTCAAAGTTTGTGATCATATTAAAAGAGTTAATAAGAGAAATATTTTTTTGAACAGAGTGTATGAGATAGAGCTGTACTAAATAAATTGAATCAGGCAATCAGTAGGGGGAAGGATAGCTTTTTCTACATATATAATCGCAATTACAGTTGAGGCTGTTTTCCTTTATTGCATTAGTCCTTCATTTGAATTATAGTCAGTTGCACTTGAAAGTGTTCAATCCCATCTTCTATACAAAGGTTTAGGACAATTTGACTTTCTCTTTTTCCTTCTTAGAGCTTCAGATTGTTATGGTTAAAAATAAAGTGTTTATCTTCAGTTTAGAAATCTAATAAAACCCTGACAGGAGTGTGAAATAGAATAAAGCATCTCTTCAACAAATCCATCTCAATAACACTTTCTGACAATCAAAAAACCTTCAGGGCCATTCCTTAATGACTTCTGAAGTTTTAACAGATTTGTACTCAGGATGTGAGAATGACTGGAAATGGGTTTTAAAGTAGTGCTAACTTGTTTGTTTTAAAACCCACTCTCTGATTCAGTTTTTAAAAAGGGTTTGAGAATATGCTTCTATTAACATGTAGACTGATGAAGTGATTATGATAATGAGAGTGCTAACTAGCTTTTGCTTTGGAATTACTGGGAAACTGCTCCAAGTAATACTCATAAACAGAAAGAATGTTCCTGAGGTTAGACTCATGCCCCAGAATAAAAAGGGTAGCTAGCAATTTATCCCAGAAGATCTGGGTGATTGTCAAAGATAATGAGACTCTGGATATCCACACCTAACATGATTCAAACAATACTGGGCAGGTGTAAAAGATTCAGTGCTTCTTAAACCCTGGGCATGTCAGAATTAACTGGAACATACTTTAAGTCCATCATTCCCAGACCTCAGTCTCAGAGATTCTGATTTATAGCTCTGGCATATAGACTAGAAATTTTTAGAATTTACATAAATATAAATTTTCAGGTAGTTTGATAATCAGCAATGTTTAAGAAACCACTTTAATGATATAGTCATTAGGAGGTTAGGTTTTCATAGAAAAGAGTGGAATTTAGAAAGTGAATTTTAAGAACGGAATTACTGTGGGTAATATTTTTAAATTAAAATTTTATTTTATAATTTTTAAGAAGGAATTTCTAAACTTAACCCAAACGTAGTGAGAATAGTACAATTAATAACACAAAGAAAAAGCATGTTGTGGGCAATCTTGATGCACTTGAACCTTAATTGCTAATTTTGGGGGTCTTTCTTAGGGAAGTAAGACTTAATTGTTAACTGTGATGGGGCAGAAGGAAATTTAGAAGATGGGTGAGTTTTTGTGGTTTACATCATTCTAAGGTCCTGTGATACAAGGAATGGTCTGTCCACATCTGACAGACAGAGCTGCATGCAACCTGAATATGCTCTTCCAGATTTGCTGAGGTCTGGGGACACTTTCTGGGTAGGAATACAAATGCAGAATTTTGATCTAAGGCTGTCTTATGGAGTATTATCTGATTTTGTCATCACATGTAACTATGCTTTATCTATTGAAGCTTGTTCTTTGGCTCTTGGGTTTAGGATGTAAGAAAGCATAACAGATGTTTAGTACATATTTGTTGAATGAATAAATGGATAGATGGATGGAATGTAACTTGTATTTGGCACTCCATACACAATAAATTAACTTTGTCAAATTTATGATCCTAATTTATTGTAAATATAGTTTTTGTAAATAAATGTTTGTAAATTATTTAAAATTTTAAGTGTGTTTAGAGAATTTACTTGTTAAGCTGTATCTAGCAATGCGTTCTTCCTGAAGGGAAGCAGCTCTAAGTAATGGAAATGACATGTCCTAATACATCTGTAAGACAAGAAATAAATTTTGAATAATTTTTTCCTGTAAAGATAACTGGCATACACCTATATTTTAGAGATTTAGATATTTCTTCCAGTTACCTCAGCATAGGCCAGTAGGAGAAGCTGCAGTTGCTATAGGATCGGAATGGTTTAGAGTGAGAATGAAAAACAGAATGCCAGCAGGATAACTGATGAGAAAAGTCTTTTACTGTTTTGATTCTGTTTTGTTTTCTTTAATTAAATTTTGATGTTGTTGTATTATATTCATCCCATTATTCATCCCATTTCCCTCCTCCTCTCCCCTTCTCCCCTTCTCCCCTCCTCTGCCCAAAGTCAATTCCACTTGTTGTCCATGTCCATGGATCATCTATGCTAGTTCCTTAACTAAACTGTTTCCCTTCTTTGCCTCCTTCTCTCCCCATTCCCCCTCCCCCTCCCCTCTGGACACAGAAGGTCTGTTCCTTGTATTCATGTCTCTGGTTCTGTTTTGCTTGTTTGTTTGTTTTGTTCATTGGTCTCCTGTAATGACTGAGATCATATGGTATTTGTCTTTCACTGACTGACTTATTTCACTAAGCCTAATACTCTCCAGTTCCATACCTGTTGGCTCAAAAGGTAGGAGCTTCTTCCTTTCTTTCTGCTGTATAGTATTCCTTGGTGATTCTAAAGTCCTCTGATGCTGGGGTGCATCTTTAGTTCCCTAGTTTTCTGGGACAGAGGCTGGTAGTACTTACTTATATCTACCTTCTTTTCTACTAGACTGACAGCTGCAGCTCCTTTCCCAGCCTGCTCTGTAAGTGCGTGTGGTCCCACAACTAAATTCTGGCCAGTGAGATGTGAGTCGAAGTGATGGGTATACATCACTTCGAGGTCTGGATAGTCATAACTTGTCATGAATGACCCCTAATCTCTTCCTCTGTTTGCAGGCTGGGGTCAGGCAGAGAACTCCAGGGCTCCTTCTATACTGCCACCCTGCCCTTTCCAGAAGCCTTCAACATTACATAAGAGATAAGCCTGCATGATGAAAAGCACTGGAATATGGCTGTTGTCTGCTAAAACAGTTAGTTTAGCATAGCTTACGTAGTTCCTGAGCACCAGGATGAAAACATGGGCTTGGATCTCTTTAGGAATTTATAGGTGTCACAGGAGAAAGCTGTTTAGCAGATGCATGAGCTTAGGAAACAAAAAGACTAATTTTATATGGCTATGTGGCTTTGGGCCAGTTACTACTTCACTTTTTTAGGTCCCAATTTCTCCTTTAAAATGGAGGTAATCATAGTACCACTTCAAAGGATTGTTGTGAGAATTGAATGAAACTGCCTCTGAGAAAAGAATAGCTATTGATAAGTTAGCTACTTTAAAATTGATCATGGATACACTCTAATTTATTCAAACACATTTTCTAAGTGCTTAGTATATTAGGGCAAAGTATTCAGAAAGGGGGTAAAGATTAGCAGGGCTTATTTTTGCCTTCAAAGAGCCCACAGTTGAGGAAGACTCTTGAAAGACAAGCCAATAATTACAGTAGGTACACACTTTTTAAAATCTGTCAGCTTTTAAATTTGATGAGTATAAGATATTAAATATTCCTG
Organism: Noctilio leporinus; assembly: GCA_004026585.1. Lineage (NCBI taxonomy): Eukaryota > Metazoa > Chordata > Mammalia > Chiroptera > Noctilionidae > Noctilio > Noctilio leporinus. Next base: position 68,867 of record PVIW01003636.1, on the reverse strand, counting down.
TGCTAAAAATGTGCCTCAGTAAGTGGAAGTAGAAAAAAGGATTCTCTTGGAATGGCTCTCTGTATCTATATTATTTTATTTTTTCCCCCTCAACTGCCTGATGAATTTATAAACTGAGTTGCTTTGCTGGAATTCAATGGGCCCTTGTATCAGTGAAGAGGTTTGTCATTTCAGGGCAATATTTGGAGCCTTGTAAATAGCTTGAGATGATTAATTTACTCTAACAGTGAAAAAGAGAGTTGTGCTGCGCTCTTTTTAATGGTAATTTTACTGCGGCTGACTTTTTAATGGTAATTTTACTGAGTCAATTACAGTGCCTCTTTTCCTCTTAGTCAATTTCATATCCACAGGACCATCACAATATGCAGAGGAAAATGCAGGTAGGTGATAAACCAAAATGTTTGGGAATCTTTTCACGCCTCCAGGGCACCTGAGAATTTTACTCTGAAAAGGCCATGACACGTTGAAACAGTAATTAGACTTTCATTGAAAACTTTCAAGCTTGTGTAGGCTTTGGAATGAAAAAAGATGTTCCTGGGGTTAATACTTACTCAAGAGCCTAGTAAACATTTTTTTTATGATGTGTAAACAAATATTTTCTCGAGTTGTTAGTTGCCAGGAGCTGTATTAGGAGATTTAGGCTCAAAAAGAAGTAAACAGGATCCAAAGTCTATGGAAAATTCATCTTTACAAGTAGTTAGATTTTATATGTGTCAAAATAGATAAATATTCTTTTCTTTTTAAAGGTTTTATTTACTTACTTTTAGAGAGAGGGGAAGAGACGGAGGGAAAGAAACATTGAGAAAAACATGGATTGGTTGCTTCTCACATGCCCCAAACTGGGGACTTGGCCTACAACCCAGGTATGTGCCTTGACTGGGAATTGAATTGGTGACCTGGTTCGCAGGCCAGTACTCAGTCCACTGAGCCGCAGCAGCCAGGGCGAAATAGATTAATATTCTAATTGTCTTAGTGCTGTTGAAGCCAGAGCCTTGTCTGCGTGATACGTTGTCAGGAGAGATGCTGACACAGGCTCTGCTGCTTCATCAGAGAGAATGGGAGCTTGTGGGTGGCGGAGAGGGGAGCAGGGTTTGCAGGAGGTGGAGGCCAGATGTGCTGGTACAGGGCCCTTTTCAATTGTCATGACATCCTGGGGTCCTGAGTGACATATTTTAAATGATGTCAAGGATCTTGGGCTCAAAGAACTGGATGATATTGTTAAAGACCTAACATCCACCAGACCAGGAAGGTTAGACACAATGTTGTTAAGCTTAACTGAGAGAAATCTTCACAGATACTTCTTAAACCCCCTTTTGATTATTATCTTCAATTCAGACTTCTCTCATCAGTATAATAACTCTCCTAAAGAAAGAAGTTAGAGAAGGAATTTCTTAATGTTTTTTCTTTGTCTGAAGGCCTTCTTTTCTTTGCTGGTATAAACCAGCAAACTATCATGGTTTATGATAGTTTAGCAAAATGTGCTATGTATTCCAGGTTACCAAAAATTAACATATCAGTTAATTGGATTTGATACTATTGGAGGGATGGAGAAATATTTTAAAGCAATTCTTTGGAATCAAGGATGTAAAAGTAAAGGAATGCGGTGAGGTGGAGGAGGTACAGGGCTGATAAATGACAATGGAAGGAGACTTGACTTGGGGTATGAACACACACAATACAGTACACAGATGATATGCTGTGGAATGGTGCCCCTGAAACCTGTATAATTTTGTTAACCAGTATCATCCTAATGAATTCAATAACAAGGAAAAGTAAATTAATTTAAAAAGTGAAAGGCATTATGCAAATGTTCGTTTATTATGATATTTTGCCTAGGGAGATAAAATCAAATAATGAGAAGTGAATGAGAGTCAAGTTTCCTGTATGATTTAATGTTAAATTTTTAAAGAGTATTATTTGGCCTCTTTAGCGACATATCTTTGACGACACAATGGAAGAGGCATAAAAGAAGGCCCTGGGGGCTATAGAGGTTGGTAGTGATAAGAGAGGTCAGAGTGAGAAGGTAAAAGGAAATGCTGTGGGCCATGAAAATAATTGGTTTGGTTAGGGAATACTTGGCATATCATATGGAGCTAATTCTAATGTAGGTAATAATTTGTTCCTGAGCATCTAATGAGAGTAATAACTTTGTTTAGATACCTTTCAGGTTAGAAGACAATGTCCCATTCATCATCTCACCTAGCCATCACAGTGGTTTGGACGTGGCCTGGTGACAGCCCAGGTCACACAATTAAAGATGGAGCTTTCTGAAGGCACTTTCTTTCATTTACTTGCGGAAAACAATTGGTATGACAGCCATGAATAACTTGTTATCTTTGGGCGCTGAGGTAATAATTGATAAGCTGGTTGGTAATGAGATTTTTGAACTTGATAACATTTAATTTGAAGGTTACTTACTGCATCTGACATAAAGAACTCTAGCCACTCTAACTTCAGTGGCTATGTTTTTTGGCTTAATTTTGACTTTGAAGGCTCATTGGCTGGGCATTGCTGGGCCCCTCAGATATGAGTTGAGGAAAACTCATGGACTGGTTATGTAGGATGTTTCTGGGAGACACTCCATCCCCGCCCGGGCAGTGTATGAACAGTCTGTAGGAGGCAGTTATGGACTTCGGTTACCTTTTATAGAGAGAAGAAAACGTCCTTCACTGAATCCTCGCAGGTAGTAGCCTATTCATTTTTTCTTCATTATTTTCAGTGTGATTTTATAAATTTCCAGTCTGTAACCTTAAAGTTGAAGAACTGAACAGAAAATAAATGTTTAGGCCTAATTCACATTGTTTTAGCAGCACAATAAAACTCTTTTTTTCTAAAATAGTTCATTTTCTAAGTCTTGTCCTTGCAACAGAATTGTAAGTTACTGGAGGGCAAGGACCTTTCTTCTAGATCATTTGTTTTTCACACATTACCTTGGACCATATTCAGCCTTTACATCTTGATTTTGGAAGGGCTCAATGAAACCTTGGAAACAGCAGAATTAGGCTCTGGGAGCAGATGGGCTGGCTTTTAAAATTTCAGCTTTATCACTTACTAACTGTATAACCTTGAGCAAGCTTTGTAACTCCTCTAAGCCTGCTTCTGTTTTCTCAAATGTAATCGGGAGGTAATATTTGCAACGATCTAATATGATTATTGTCGAATTAAATGAGATGTTACCCTTAAAGCACTTGGCACAGGATTTGACACATGATTAATAAATGTTAGAGATCATTATTATTTTTATTATTTTCATCACCATCCTCAGGAATGGTTGATGATAATGTTAGGTGCATCTATAACTTGTTAATTTTGATTATTTTCAGCCTGGAAAGGAGTTCTTTGTTTTGTGCCAGAGAGCTCTCTGTCTTTGATTTCATTTTACTTAGGTAAACTTAGAAAGTATAGTTGGTCAGTTTAGGGTAACACAAATGTAGGGAGATCAGGAAATTAAAGCTGACAGAATTAAAGTTTAAACAATGAGCTGAAACTGGTATGGATACAGTTAGCAGGCACAGTGTCTAGAATTGCATTCAAATTAAAGGTCAAACAAATAAAAATAAAATGGCTCAATGACAGGATGGATGCTTAGAAGTTAATGTAAAAAATCCTGAGGATTTTAGTGACCAGAGGTTGGGTCTGAGGTGCTGGCATGAGGTTTTAGTTAAGAAAGCATATACCACCTTGGCTACTTCTGTGGGCTGAATGTTGTGTCTCCCCCAAATCCCTATGTTAATGAGTTAACCCTTAATGAGATGAACTTGGAGGTGAGGCTTTCAGGAGGTGATTAGCTCACGAGTATGGTGCCCTCATGAATGTGATTGGTGCCCTCATGAAAAAAGACCACAAAATGAAATAAGCCAGTCAGAGAAAGACAAATACCATATGATTTCACTCATATGCGGAATCTAATGAACAAAGTGACCTAACAAGGAGAATGGGGACAGACTCATTGATGGAGAGCAGATGATAGCTAGGGGTGGGGGAGGTGAGGGGATGGAGGGAAGGAGCAAAAAGGAAAAAAGACTCATGGTCATGGACAACAGTGTGGTGATTGCTGGGCGGAGGAGGACATAGGTGGACTAAAAGGTACTGGAAAAAATGCAATAAAGATTAACTTTAAAAAAAAGAGAGAGAGAGAAAGATCACAGAGAGCTCCTTGGGTCCTTCCACCAGTTGATGACACAGTGAGCAGGCATTACTTAAAACTAGGAAGCAGGCTTTCACCAGACATCAGTTGTGCTGATACTTATCACACATTTCCCATCCTTCAGAACTGTGAGAAATGAATGTGCTATTTATAAGCCACCCACCCTATGTTTTTTTGTTACAACAGCCCAATGAACTTGGCAATGCTGCATTAATCAGAGTGCAGTGTTCGGATCAAGGAAAGTAATGGATCTGCTGTTTATTGCCCCAATATGAACATCCCTGAAATATTACGTTTAGGTTCAAGCCCCTTTGCCTTTCTTAGCTATGGATAAAATGAATCAGCAGGAGGACAGATTTGTCACATCACTCAACACCACTATGCATTTTGTAGTTGATATCTCTGACCATGAATGTCAACATAGGGGGAACATTCTTTATTCCTTTCTGAGGAGAGTTTCTTACTAACTCCGGGCTTGACCAGAAGACTCGGCTATGTCACTTCATTTTCTGTTTAAGGGAGTTGGGCCAAGTTTCTTTTTGACCATTTAATTCCCACCTTCTGTTACCCTTCTTTCACCTCTCCCTCCATGCCTCTCAATAGTGCATGTGTCTTCCATGCTTCCTCCCATTATGTGTTTCCCTTGTGCCTGCTGCTGCAGCTCCTAATTTGCTGCCTTTCATGATGTACTTCCTCTCTTTTCCTTATTGCAGCTAGTTAGATGACAATTTTACCTGTGATTTTCATAGCTTAATAATGACTTGTATGATAGTATATCTTTCAGATGATACAGTTGTTTAAGAGATAGTGACATGCAGTGCTCTAGCCAAAAGGCGACTCATGGCAGTAATTTTGGACCTTGTAGCAGGCTGGTGCAGGGGAGCTTTCGTAGGGACCTCATTATCATGGCAAGCAGTTATTAGTGATTGCAGCAGGTGAGACAGGCTGGCGTTTCAGCATGTGTGAGGTTCCTTTTTGAGTAGGGAGGAGGACTTGCACGGGGGATTAGAAGTTCATTGAACTCGGTGGGTGGAGAGGGGGACAGAAAATTTGGGTTATTGAGGTTATTTGACTCTGCTTTTACCCTTAGACAAGAAAGGGTTGCTGACATTAGATTTAATCTCATTAAGATGAGGGTCTTCTGGTGGCAGTGACTGAAACTTATTATCCAGTGCATTGATGGGGACCATTTCAGGCTATGCCAGATTAAACAGAAAGAATACTGGGCAAGTAGAACTTTCAGAGAACAATTAAGGCAGGCAATTTAAGCTGCTACTTAAAAAGTTGGAGGGTACTTATTATTCTGTGCCTTTTTTATACCTTAACTAGGCACAGGGATCTCAGTTTATACTCATATGAGTCTCATTCTCTTCTATAGTGAGGAGAAATTTGATACCCATTTTGCTATCATTTTTACTTCAAAGCTTATACATGTGTCTTGAATATCTTTCATAACTTTTTTTGGCTAGAAATTATGTCAGTTATATCTTGAGAAGTGATTAACATAAAGAATCATGGCTTACATGGAAGAAATTTTAACGGCAGTACTAATCCAATTTAATTACTTTAGTCACCATAGAACAAAATGTAGCATGACAATGCCTTCAAGTATTAACTAGTGTATTTTTACAGTTGCCTGTCTTCCTTCTAGTTTAGGGAAGGGAGACCACAGAAAGAATGATGAGCAGAAAAGTAAAGAATAATTCATACAATTTTGGAACTCGGGGCAGAAGCAACAGTGAGAGAAACGGTTTAAGAGGCTAAACTTTTGCCCTGACTTTGAGGAGGGCATAAGAGAGCTGTGAGAAAAATCAGTGGACCTTACACATCTTCAAAGTTGGGAAAAGGGAAGTAGTGTGGGCAGTGTTCAGCATGGGCAGTGAGGCCAGGGATCTGGTGGAAATATGTTTACAGAGTGCTGGTGTATACAGGATGCGCGCGATAACTTGGCTGTAACTTTGCGTCTCCTTATTTCATTATTAATGCTTCTTATTAATTTTGAAAAATTGTGTTTCTAAGATTATGATTTAACATCAGTGTTTCAGATATAAAGTATTAAATGCTGAGAGCAACCATCATGTTGAAGGAATACCATGTTAGAGCAACCATCATTTTTGGACTGTGTGCAGGATAAACTGCTAAGGAAATTACAGACTTCAATAACATCCCTAGGGGACAAATGGGAGGGTAAAGGGGATGGATGTAATACCACAACAATCAAATTAAATTAAAAAATAACATCCCTTTATGTACAGTTGACTACATGAAGAAAGTGTATGATGATGATCCTGATGTCACCACACCAACAAGGAAAACACATAAGGTATGCAAGGATCGTACTAGTTCAGATATTGTACACAGAATCCAGGAGATCATCCATGAAGATCCAGGAAAGTCAGTGTGCTCCATAGCAAGAGAACTGCAGATGTTGGATGTAATGGTTTGAAAGATTATTGCTGAAGATATCAGATATAGACCTTTATGTTCTTAGAAGAGGCTGGTTTATGACACAGCAGACAAAGGAAAGGTGCTTTGAAAAAGCAGGGACGCTGCTAACAAAAATGAAAAATCATAAAGAAAAAAAACCCCTGACTTTCTTCTCCAATGCAAAGAATTTTCAGCAGGACCAAACAGTCAACAGAAGAAACAACTGTGGCTTTGTGAGAATCTTAATGAAGTGCCAATTGTCACAAAAATGAAATTTCCTGTTACAGTGATGGTGATAGGTGTTGTCAGCAATGAAGGAGATATCATGACCCTACATTTTTTCCCACAAGGCTTGAAGGTGTCTGCTGGTGTTTACCTTGCCTTTTTTTTTTTTTTTTTAAGATTTTATTTATTATTTTTCAGAGAGAAGGGAAGGGAGAAAGGCAGAGAGGGAGAGAGACATCAATGTATGGTTGCCTTTCACCTGCCTCCAGCTATGGACCTGGCTGGAGACCTGGCTTGCAACCTGGTTATATTGCCCTGGCTGGGGAATCAAACCAGTGACCCTTGGATTCTTCACTGTGCCACCAGCCAGGGCTCTACCTTGACATTTTGAGAGTAGTTGTATCGTGGATGAAGCAAGTCACAAATGGATGTCATTTCCTCTTCCAACAAGATGGTGCACCAGCACAATATGCCAAAAAGGTGCCAGAATGTCGCAGTGTCAATGTTCCTGAATTCTGGTAAAAGGAAATCTGGCTGCCTAGTTCACCAGAAGCAAATCCTTTAGACTGTTATATACGAAGCATTTGTGAGAGAGAAGTTAGTAAACAACCTCATTCCAATAAAGAGGCTGTTAAAGCTAAGATTGAAAATATTATGATGTCTATGGATAAAGAAAAGTTCATTAAAGTATGCTCAAGATTCAGAAGTCAAATTGAGTCTATTATTGTAGCAAATGAAGACTTTTTTGAACAACTTTAAAAATAATGACTATGTTTATGTATTTATAGATAAGAATTTATTTCAAAATATAACACTTTTGTGGTATGTTATTTATTTTACTAAAATTTTGCCACCTTATTGCGTGCACCCTGTAGATGTCAGTCTTAGTGGGTGCAGTGTGGAAGGAAATGACATCCTGGGACTAAAGGATTGAGTTCTCTCTCAAAAGACATTTGTAGACCAGATACCTCAAAAGCCTTGACATTGTGTAGTCTTCCTCACACCTGCCACCCTTGTACCAGGTTCAACCCTTAAAGAAAGGGTTGATCCTGAAATGACTGAGTTTACTCAGAATTATCTATGATTGAATTTTTATCCTTGATAGAATAAGGTATTCAAGGTAGATGTTACATTAGGTTTTAGAAAAATAAACTTAACATTTTTATATACCTGAGATTGTTCTTCCTACTGTTCATGCTTTAGCAACCAGCACGGAAGGTGAATAATCGACCTTTAGTCAATTGGGTGAGCTGTTTTCAAATTGGAAAAAACCACTTATGTACAAGTCAGAGGATTTAAATTTTACTCTTGTTTTTGTAATTGTTTGATCTTAGGCACATAACCTTTTCATCCGTGTTTATTTGTCTCCATAGATGGAACTGGCCTGAATCAGAGCTTCCTAATCTAGTAGCTTCCTTGGAGAGGCTGAGAAGTTTTTCTAAGGCTTCTTGAATCTATGTATGAACTTATCATTGTCTGCAGATAGAAAAAGTAACATGCCTTTTCACATTAAGTACTAGTCATTTTTCAAATGTTTATAGATCCTATTGTGGTTAATAAAATGTGATTAACTTATTTAAAAGCATTGCTAAATTTATATTTTATTTTTGTAATTTTCTTAATTGAACACATTAAATTTGTAAATATTATTTAGAAATTATAGGGGAGTCCATTTAGCTTAGACTTTAGTTTAATGGTGTTTGTGGGACCAGAGGATCCTAAAGAACCATTCTATTGGCTACAATTCTAAAATGGGGTTTATGTTAATCAGCAATTAATATTATGTAGTAATAATAGAAATTACCAACTCTCTGATGTGGTACTAATTGATGTCTCTCAGATATGTAAAAAATAAGGGAGATGTTTTAATAATGGCATTCGTATAATCTCTCTTCTCTGATACTGAAAAATACTCTCTATCTCCAGGAAAGTGTATTGATAAAACCCTAGGTTTCAACCATACTCTTTCTGCCTACTTACAACCTGAGTTACCTAACTTTCCTGAACTTGCTTAAGCCTCTTTAAAATGAAGATAAAAGTCTTAATCTCACAAGGATGTATCGAAGATAAAATGAGATAAACTGTGAGCCCATTGTATTGTCTAGCAGAAGGCAAGCACTTCTGGAAAGCCTATTCAATATAATAGTATAAAAGATAAAGTAAATTAAAACTGGTTTAGATATAAAAATGTGTGAGTTAAACATTGAATTAGCAGCCATTAAGGCACATGTTTGCGGCCACCTTGTCCAGGGCTGTGTTGGACAAGCACAACTATCCCTGTAACTAATGAGTAATGCAGTTTGACCACCTAGAAGGCAGTGTTGGCAACGGGCCCGTCTCTCCAAAACTTGGAAGAGTTTTCTCCTGTTTTCGCCCTATGACTTCCTTTCTGAGCAAGCACTGAGAGTATTTTTCGGCAGCCCCATTCAGCTGCTGCCAAGAGCGAGAATCCTGGAGGTGCTCTTTATTGGGAGGTCTTGAAGTAGAACTTGAATGGAGAGGATGTGCTTTCAAAATAATTTATTTTGAATGTGTTCTCTCTTTGGTGGGAAAGGATGGCACAGATGGCTGAATCAGAGGACACCTGCTAGTTCTTTCCTCATGCCAGGCATCCAGTGAATCCAGACTATAAAAGAATGAGCTCTAGGAAAGTGAAGGCTAAAAGAAAACACAAAGAACCCACATAACATGGTCCCTGGGACACTATTAAAAGCAACTGTTTTGGGTAATCAAAAAGCGTCCCTCAGAGATAATGTTGATTTCTTGAGTATTTGTTGCATTGCAGACCCTGGGTTGCAGAAATCGGTCTCTGTTGTTCCCTTCAGGAGCTGTTCTATTAGAAAGAGTGGCTTGGATGGGAACCACCAGTGGCTGGGAGCCTTGATCACCCCCCCAGCAGAAAGCTTGTCAGGATGTAAGTTTCTTGGCTTTACCTGTTATTCTTCTTCAGCTCTGCCAAGTAGTTGAGGTTGCTGGCTGGATGCCACTCCTGGAAGCTCTCTTGAAAGTTATTTCAAATTTTCTGATCCACAGCTTTGAGGATCCCAAAGCAGTAGCTTCTTTGCTTCCAGCTGCTTCATGTACTCATTCCTAAACATTGCTGAACTCCCACTGAGTTAGCTCTGTTCATTCAGGTTTCAGGGAGCAGAGGAGCTCACCTTATCTAAGGTGATGGGGGTTATTGCAGGGATACTTGAGCAAGGGAGAAGATGAAGTCAGCTCTGTAGCCAAACAGTTGCCAGAGAGGAACTGAGCAGATATTCCTAATTCAACAGTATCTCCAGGTCTCTATGTTAGTTTGCTAAGGCCTGCCTAAGTAAAGGCACTTTAAAGTGGGTGGGTTAAACTCCAGAATTTTATAGTCATAAAGTCCTGCAGGCTAGAAATCAGAGATCAAAGTATTGGCAGGATTGAGGGCCACGAGAGAGAATCTGTTCTGTGCCCCTTGGCCTGGCTTCTGGTGGTTTGCCTGCCATCTTTGGCGTTCCTTGGCTTGTAGAAGCATCAGCCCAACCTCTTCCTTTATCTTCACATAATGTGCTTGTCTGTCTTCAAACTTCCCCTTTTTGATTAGGAGATCAGTCGTATCAAATTAGCCCCTTACCCTAATGAACTCCTTTCAACGTGACTTCCTCTGGAAAGACCTCCTTATGTTGTAATTACCTCCACGTAAGGTAACGCTCCAAGGTGCTGAAGGTTAGGACTTCAGCATTCGAACACTTTGATGACAGAATTCAACATAACAGCATCCAACAGTCACTGTAATTCTTGTTCCCTCAGGCACACATTTCTGAATAAGCTTACCTTCCTCAATTTATATATTTTTATCGCACCTTCTTCCGAGTATCTTTTTTGTCTATTCTTTGCTCTGACTTGTGGTTTCTGATGTTTGACTTCTCCTTACTGACTTTCTCTGTGTGCCTCAGCTTCCCCATTATTGCCTTGATTTCTGAATCTTTTGGAGGTGTGAAAACTCCTGTGAATTTTACTGGTTTAGTTGCTCACTGTGGAGTACAGAGAATCTCTCTTAGTGGGGCTCTCCTGCCATCTACTACATAGACTTCTGCTGGCCTTCGGTGGGTGGCATGGCTCAGAAGGGTTCCCTGGGCCAATTAGCCTTGGCCATGACAGTGAGTCTCATGGGACACAGCATGGCCACTTATGCAGAAATCATCTTCTATGGCTGCATTTTCCAGAAGGAGGCTGTACACATGTGTACGTGCATGGCTTGTAGAATGAGTGACTATGCAACCAACATTGTGCTAAAACCTGGGGTTTCAGAGAAAAAGCCATAGTGCCTTTTTAGTATGTTTTTTGTGTGAGTGTGATTAGGGGTGATGGGTGCTTGGTTCCCACAATAGAGAACTCACTGCCCTGTGCAGATCTCATTTCATAATTCCCCTGATATTGAGAAGGTCCTCAGAGGGCCACTTCTCTTTTCTGAGGCTACTAGTATACTAAAAAAATTACAAAATTACCAAAGTTCATTATAGATATTATGATATAAATGCTTATGTGTAATTGATTTTAACTTTTTTGGCTATTCATATAATAATTACAGTACAGTGGTCCCCTTATCTGCAGTTTCTCTTACTATGGTTTCAGTTCTTCACAGTCAATGGTGGTTTGAAATGAAGTGGAAAATTCCAGAAATAAATAATTCATAAGTTTTAAATTGAGTGCCTTTCTAAGGAGCATAATGAAATCCTGTGCCACCCACTTTATCCTGCCCGGGACGTGAATCATGCCTTTGTCCAGATATTCATGCTGCATGTGCTACCAGCCCCATAAGTCACTTAGATGTCTAGGTTATTAGACCGACTTTGGTGGTATCACAGTACTTGTGTTGAAGTAACCTTTATTTTACTTAATAATGGCTCCAAAGGGCAAGAGTAGAGATGCTGGGAATTTGAATATGCCAAAGAAAAGCTGCAAAATGTTTCCTTTAAGTGAAAATATATGTATGTATGGGGAAAAACATACTATACAGGGGTGGGCAAAAGTAAGTCTATAGTTGTAATACAAATAAATAATACAATAATAAATAATACAGTAGTGAATACATAAAACAGTTTCTTGTATTATTATTTATTATTATTGTATTATTTATTTGTATTACAATTGTAAACTTACTTTTGCCTACCCCTGTATGTAGGGTTCATGACTACTTGTGGGTTCAGACATCCAATGGGAGTCTTGAAATGTACTCCCTGCAGATAAGTGGGGACTACTGTATTTATGAAAGTATTACTCAGAGCTAGTCTAGTAAAGAGACACTAACATAAAGCTATTTGATGCCTGTCTTTATTCTGTCCTGTCAGAGTATCTCGTAGCCATGTTTAATCTCTTTTGTAGGTCTAAATAGTCCAAAGCTTTGTGAATGTGACTCCATGTGAATGGTGCTCTTATCTATTCCAAATTTACTCCCTTTTTTTCCTTTTCTTCATCCAGAGATGAAGGCCCAGATGGGATATTATTATACCAGTTTTAATTTCATCCACCCAATTCAATGAGTAAGTCAAGTAACTCACATCCCAACTAAAAATTTCCTTTGTTATAGAGGGATCATTAAGCAACATTTGGGCCTAACATTGCACTAGGCTCCCTGGAGAATACAAAACTGATCAAGACAGAGTATAGTTTCTGAGAAGCTCTTAGTTGGTACAATTCCTAGGTCATAATCACCTTGTATTGTTGTGTAAGCCTTTCATTTCTCAGCTCTGGGTTGCAGGCATCTGTCCACATTCCTTGCACATAGCTGCCACCGCTCCATGTGTATTGATTCTAGAATTCCTCCTCAAATTGTAGGTTTTATTATTTTCATTTTCGTTTTCATTATGCTGGTTATTTAGTTTTCCTGCTACTTCACCAGCATTGCCTAAGGTTTATATGGCCTCAAATAAAAGTAAGGGGTTTTAATGAATATTTACTTCCATGATTTGTTTTTCAGTGATTTGTGAGGAGTTCATAGAAAATTGATTTCTTGAAATTCCCAATTGGGAATTGGGATTCTTGGCAATGGGGCAGGATTTTATTGACTAGTTACTATAGGGTACAAACAAAATGAAACAAATAGGAAGGCCTTGACTTTAGACAGATTTTATTTATCTGGCTTTGATTAAATAAAAGCACTGAATATAGTTGTTTTATTTTTGGAACACTGGAAATCACCCAGAACCAGGAATTCATCCTGGTTAAAAAAAAAAAAAAAGGCAGTTTTTTGAAATAATCTCCTTTCTGTAAGAGAGAAAATTAGAAGTTGGAAGGGCCTTTTCTTCATCTTTCCTTGGCCTTCTTTGTGTTATTTGAGAGCTTGGAAATTCTCCTTTGTTTTTTTTTTAAGTAATGTCTTCCTACAAATTTTAGAACTTTAAGACTCTTAGCCCCTGGCTGGTAGCACAGTGGTTAAGGTGCCGGCCTGCGAACCCAAAGGTCGCAGGTTCGATTCCCCAGCCAGGGCACATAGCCAGGTTGCAAACCAAGTCTCCAGTCAGGTCTGTGGCTGGAGGCAGGTGAAACGCAACCATACATTGATGTCTCTCTCCCTCTCTGCCTCTCTCCCTTCCCCTCTTTCTAGAAATAGTGAAATAAAATCTTAAAAAAAAAAAAAAAAGACTCTTAGGATATTAAAACCAAAAGGGAGCTCAGAAACCTATTTTTGGTTCTCAGTTTCTTTCTTACCAGAAATAACCATTGTTACCCAGAACTCTGATTTGAAATCTTTAAATCTATCAAAAACTCATTAGTGATTTAACCAAAGGGATTGGGATTAATAGTTTTAACTAATTAATTTATTTTAAATTTAATTTTATTGTATTAGATCCATCCCCTTATTGCTCCCCTCTGTCCCCAGTTTTATTACCAAACTGAGGAGGAGTTAAACACAAAAAAACTTTGTTTCCTTTATAATGCTTGTGTAGTTCTCAGTAAGTTCCTTGTAACTTCCCTGGAGTTGTTTGTAGTTTTCTTTGAACTCACTGAGCTCATTGAGCTCTTCTATCATCATTATTTTGAATTCCATATCTGAGAGTGTGCTTGCCTCTTTCATTTTGCACACTTCCTGGGGATTCCTCCTTTCCACTTGCTGAAGGTTTATTTCTTTGTCTCCCCATTTTAGGTGGCTCTTATTTGTTTCTGCTTCTTAGATTGGTTTGCTTTGACTTACTGTCTTTATGGTGTGACCTTCTGTGGTGTAGAGGTGCACTTTTTTTTTTTTTTAACTTCCTGGATCTGTGCTTGGTGACATTAGTGTGTTGCAGTCTGGGTCTAGTTAGCCAGTGGGAGACTACCAGAGATCCACTGTCTTTTTCTGTCTCCTTTAGTTGTTAATCCAATCAGTCTGTGACCAGTGGTCAGTTTTAGGCACCTCTGGGCAGGGCAGGTGAATTCAGTTGTTAATCCAGTCAACCAGTCACTTGTGATGAAGTGGCTCTTCTGTTCTGTTTGTGGTAATAAGACTTCTCTCCAGTTGGTGTTCTGTTGGTTATTCCTGCTGATTTCTCCCCAGTTAGTTGTAATTCCAGTTTGGTGTTGGGAGGAGATTGGTGTAGCTCCCCATACTCCTCCACCATCTTGGTGCTCCTCGAAACTTTATGTTTCAGTTGCCTTGTAAGGGTTGGTGACAAATGGATAAGAAAGTTTTCTTTTTTTTCTTCTTTTTTAAAAAAAAAATTATTGTTGTTGTATTACATCCATCCCCTTTTTGCTCCCCTCTGTCTCCCTCCCACCCATAGAAAGTTTTCTTAATTAATTAATACAAAATACGGAACATATCAAAGACCTTTAGACCTTCAGAATACCCAATTTAATGAACTCTGATATAGTGTAACAATTTTACAGATAATGAATTTGAGATCTCAAAAATTTAAATAATGTTATTACAGGTCATATAGCTATTTTCTTATTAAAATCAATAGAAGTAATATCATTAATAAGCAGTGAGTATAGGTTTGGTAGTGCTTTCAGTGGAGTTGAGTCCAGGATTTGTTCAATTTGCATTGAACTATATAAAAAAAGAAGAGTGATTCTCAATTTCTCCCTCACCACTCTCATCTCTTATTTTTCCTTCTTACACTCTATCATTGCATCATTTTATGTATTTATATTTTACCTTGATATTGACTTTTTATCAGCAACAGAGAAGTACAGAATGCTCATAGCCCAAAGGAAGGGATGTGATGTAAGAATGAGAAAACCTGCATCAGCCACTCGGGCATCCTCTCAGTCTCTCCATCCATGACTGGGCATCCTCATACCTCTGGTCCCCCTGGGCTTCTGCTTCTTTCCTTTCATTCTGCAGACTGCCTTTCTCTGCTCTTAGGGTGGAGGGGAAAAGGTGGCCTCAGGTCTGGTATGCAGCTGGGAATGACTACAGCTTGTGAAATCCTAGAAGAGAAGATACATTTGGCCTTCTTGGGTCAGGGCGCTGTGGATGTTCCTCAGAAGATCTCAGAGAGGAGGAACTATGGACTGTTCTCTCACTTTATTGGTGTCTGCATCATGAAGTTAGTGCTGTACAGTTCACAGAGTGTTTTCCTAAAACATTAACTATTTTAATTTTATTACAAGCCTGAGAGTGGCTATTACTAGTGCCCCCATTATACACACTAGGGAACCGAAGTTCAATGGGTTAGATAGTATATTCATTCCTAGGACAGCCATAACTAAGAACCACAAACTGGATGGTTCAACACACCAGAACTTGATTGTTTTGCAGCTCTGGTGTCTGAAATCAAAGTGTCAGCAAAGTTGGTTCCTTTTAAGTGCTTTGGGAATTTGTTTTGTGCATCTGCCCTAGCAATCCTTGATTTTCCTTGGCTTATAGCTGTATCACTTCAATCTCTGTTCTATTTTCATAAGGCATTCTTTCTAAATGTGTCTCTGTCCAAGTTACCCTCTTTTTTTTAATTTAATTTTATTGTTGCTTAGTTACATCCATCCCTTTTTTCCTTCTCTCTGCCCCCTTAACCACCCCCCCCACTCCCTCCAAAGTCAATCCCACTTGTTGTACATGTCCATGGTTCTTCAATATTAGTTCCTTGACTAAACTGCTCTCCTTCTTTGCCTCCTCCTCTCCCCTCACACCTCCCCCCTCCTCTCTGCCCACTGGAGATCTATTCATTGTTTTCATGTATCTGGTTCTGTTTTGCTTATTTGTTTGTTTTGTTCATTATTGTCCTGAAATGGGTGAGATCACAGGGTATTTGTCTTTCACTGATTGGCTTATTTCACTAAGCATAATACTTTAGTTCCATCCATGTTGTTGCAAAGGTTAGGAGTTCCTTCTTTCTGCCGTGCAGTATTCCACTGTGTAAATGCACCAAAGTTTTTTGATCCAGTCATCCACTGATGGGCACTTAGGCTGTTTCCAGCACTTGGCTATTATAAATAGTACTGCTATGAACATAGTAGGGGTACCTAGGTTCTTCTGCATTGGTGTTTCAGGGCTCTTCAGGTATAGTCCTAGTAGTGGAATTGCTGGATCAAAAGGCAGTTCCATTTTTAGTTTTCCTTTAGTAAGGAAACTCCATATTGTTTTCCATAGTGGCTGCACCAGCCTACATTCCCACCAACAGTGCACCAGGGTACCCTTTTCCCCGCATCCTCACCAACATTTGTTGTTTATTGATTTGTTGATGATTGCCATTCTGACAGGTGTGAGATGGTATCTTATTGTGGTTTTAATTTGCATCTCTCTGATGGCTGGTGACATTGAGCATTCTTTCATATGCCTTTGGGCCCTTTGTATGTCTCCCTCAGAGAGTTGTCTGTTCAGGTCCTTTGCCCATTGTTTTATTG
Organism: Noctilio leporinus; assembly: GCA_004026585.1. NCBI lineage: Eukaryota > Metazoa > Chordata > Mammalia > Chiroptera > Noctilionidae > Noctilio > Noctilio leporinus. The sequence goes on along the minus strand of PVIW01003636.1, from coordinate 52,270 downwards.
GGCTGTCTGTCTCCCTGGTGTTGAGTCGCATTAGTTCTTTATATATTTTGGATATCAAACCCTGTCTGAAGTATCATTGGCAGTTATGTTTTCCCATACAGTTGGTTCCCTTTTAATTTTGCTGGTGTTTTCTTTAGCTGAACAGAAACTTTTCAATTTGATATAGACCCATTTGTTTATTTGTTCTTTTAGTTCCTTTGCCCATGGTGAAGTATCAGTAAACACATTTCTGCATAGGATATTTAAAATATTACTGCCTATAATTTTCTCTAGGACCTTTATGGTGGCACAGCTTATGTTTAAGTCCTTTATCCTTTTTGAGTTTATTCTGGTGTATGGTGTAAGTTGGTGGTCTAGTTTTATTTTTTTTGCATGTTGCTGTCCAGTTCTCCCAACACCATTTGTTGAAGAGACTGTTTTTACTCCATTTTATGTTCCTTCCCCCTTTGTTGAATAGTAATTGACCATAGAGTGCTGGGTTTATTTCTGGGCTCTCTATTCTGTTCCATTGATCAATATGTCTATTCTTATGCTATTACCAGACTTTTGATTACAGTAGCTTTGTAGTATAGTTTGATGTCAGGTATTGTGATTCCTCTTACTTTGTTCTTCTTTCTCAGGATTGCTGTGGCTATCTGTGGGCATTTTTGGCTCCATATAAATTTTTGAAGTAGTTTTTCTATTTCTGTGAAGTCTGTCATTGGTATTTTCATGGGGATTGCATTGAATGTATAGGTTGCTTTGGGTAGTATGGACACTTTAATGATGTTACTTCTTCCCATCCATGAACATGGTATATGCTTCCATTATTTGTATCTTTCTTAATTTCTTTCTTCAATGTTCTGTAGTTTTCTGAGTACATAGATCTTTTACCTCCTTGGTTAAGTTTATTCCTAAGTACTTTATTTTTCTTGTTGCTATGGTAAATGGGATTTGTTTTCTACCTTCTATCTCTGATGTTTTCTTATTGGTATACAAAAATGCTTTTGATTTCTGGATATTGACTTTGTATCCAGCTATTTTGCTAAATTTGCTTATTAGGTCCAGTAAGTTTTTAGAGGAGCTTACTGGGTATTGTATGTACACTATCATATCATCTGCAAATCATGAGAGTTTGACTTCCTCCTTTCCAATTTGGATACCTTTGATTCCTTTTTCTTCTCTGATAGCTATGGCTAGAACTTCCAAAATGATGTTGAACAGAAGTGGAGAAAGTGGACAGCCTTGTCTCATTCCTGATCTTAGGGGGAAAGCTTTTAGTTTTTGCATGTTGAGTATGATGTTGGCTTCAGGTTTCTCATATATGACCTTTATGATATTGAGGTATGCTCTCTCTATTCCCATTTCGCTGAGTGTTTTGATCATAAATTGTTGCTGTACTTTATCAAATGCTTTCTCAGCATTTATTGATATGATCATATGGTTTTTGTCTTTCATTTTGTTGATGTGGTGCATTACATTTATTTATTTATTATTATTATTATTTTAAAGATTTTATTTCATTATTTTCAGAAAGAGGGGAAGGGAGAGAGGCAGAGAGGGAGAGAGACATCAATGTATGGTTGCTTTTTACCTGCCTGCAGCCACAGACCTGACTGGAGACCTGGTTTGTAACCTGGTTATGTGCCCTGGCTGGGGAATTGAACCTGTGACCTTTGGGTTCACAGGCCGGCACCTTATCCACTGTGCTACCAGCCAGGGCCTTGTATTACATTTATTGGTTTGCGAATGTTGCACTATCCTTGCATCCCTGGGATGAAACCCACTTGATCATAATGTATGATCTTTTGAATGTATTGCTGGATCCTGTTGGCCAATATTTTGTTGAGCATATTACCATCTATGTTCATCAGAGATATTGGCCTATAGTTTTCTTTCTTAGTTGTGTCTTGCCCTGGTTTTGGGATTAGAATAATATTGTCCTCATAGAAAGAGTTTGGGAGTCTTCCCCCTTCTTGGACTTTTTGGAATAGGTTGAGAAGGATAGGAGTTAGTTCTTCTTTAAATGTTTTGTAGAATCACCTGTGTATCCATCTGATTTGGGGCTCATGTGCTTTGGGAGATTTTGGATTACTTCTTCAATATCACTAGTTGTTATTGGCCTATTCAGGCTTTCTGCTTCTTCTGGATCCAGTTTTGGTAGATTATACATTTCCAGAAATGTGTCCATTTCACTCAGGTTGTCATATTTCTTGTCATATAGTTGTTGGTAGTAATTTCTTACAATCCTTTGTATTTCTGAAGAATCAGTTGTGATTTCTCCTCTGTCATTTCTGATTCCGTTCATTTGGGTCCTCTCTCTGTTTTTCTTGAGTCTGGATAAAGGCTTGTCAATTTTGTTTATTTTTTCAGAGACAGCTCCTGGACTTGTTAATTCTTTGAATTGTAGTTTGAGTCTCCAAGTTATTTAGTTCTGCTCTGATCTTGATGATTTCCTTCCTTCTACTTGCTCTGGGCTTTGTTTGTTGTTGCTCCTGTAGTTTTTGCAACTTTATGCTTAGGTTGTTTGTATAGGCTTCTTCTCATCTTTTTAGGTAGGCCTGTATTGCTATGAATTTCCTGCCGAGGACTGCCTTTGCTGTGTCCCATAGGTTTTGGACTGTTGTGTATTCATTGTTATTTGTTTCCAGAAACTTTTTATTTCATCTTTGATCTCATTGTTAACCCATTCATAACTTAAAAGCATGTTATTCAGTCTCCATGAGTTAGAGTGTTTTTGTTTTTTCCCTTTGAGGTTGGTTTCTAGTTTCAAGCCATTGTGATCTGAGAAGATGCTTGGTATGATTTCAATTTTCCTGTATTTGTGGAGGCTTGTCTTCTGACCTACCATGTGGTCTATCTTAGAAAATGTTCCATGTGCATTTGAAAAGAATGTGTATTTTGCCTCTTTGAGGTGAAAGGTTCTGTATATATCAGTTAGGTCCATCTAACTGATATCCCTATGATATGGATATTATTGCGTTTCATGTTGTCCTGCAGCTCTCTTAAAACCTCTTCATTCTTGTTCAGCCTTTTTTCTCTTGTACTATCTTGGAATATTTTTCTAAGTTGTCCTCCAGCTCGCTGATCTGATCCTCTGCTTCCTCTAGCCTGCTGTTGATTCCTTCTACTGTATTCTTCAATTCTGATATTGTATATTTCATTTCTTCCTAGCTCTTACTGATAGTTTCTAAGTCCTTTTTAATGCTGGTGTAGCTCTCAGTAAATTCCTTGTAGCTTCCCTGGAGTTCTTTGTAGTTCCTCTGGAGTTGTTTATAGTTTTCTTTGAGCTGGCTGAGCTCGTTGAGCTTCTCTATCATCATTGTTTTGAATTCCATATCTAATAGTTTGTTTGCCTCTGTTTCATTTAGTGATATTTCTGGGGATTCCTCCTTTCCTTTTGGCGATGGACTGATTCTCCACCCCCCTCCCCCCCATTTTGGGTGTCTGTTGCTGCTTGTTTTGTCTTGGATTAATCTGCTCTGATTCCCTGTCTTCATGTAGCACCCTTCTGTGTTAGGAGATTTGTGGAGTTCAGTGTTGCGTTCTCCTAGATTTCCTCTACTTGTTGCTCTTGGGGTGGCCTTTATGTCATTTACTTGGGCGCTCTGGTTGTATTTTGGATTCGTTGTATGTGTTGCTCCCTTCCCTCCAGTTGGCTGATTGAGAGACGCTCCTTCTATCCCATCTCATATAATGTTTTTAAGCAGCTCCTGAAACAGAACCACCAGTCCAGCAAAATAACCATACCTTCAGAGATATCTTTCTCCTTTAATCCCCTTTCATTTGCCTATGAATCTAGCTATATAACCATATCCTCCAAGGTAACCCCACTTTTAATCACACCCCTAGTTACCCTCTTCTTATAAGGACAACAGTCTTATTGGATTAAGGTTCTGCCCTACTCTAGTAATACTGCAACTTATTATATTTTTAAAAGCCCTATTTTCAAATAAGGGCACATTTTGAGGTACTAGGAGTTAGGTCTTTTATACGACATCACATCACATCACAACATAACACAACATAGCATAACATAACATACAACATAACTCATAACACATAGTTTGCCAAAACTTTAAATTCAGTCTCAGAACTTGCAACTCTTCAGAGAAACTCATTCTTTCACTCATTGTTTTAGCATTATCAAAGCAGAAAATTACTATGGCTAATTGACCCTCTTTGTCATTCAACTGTCATTCTTCAATGGGGTAAATAAAACCATTGGCTAATTTGTCAGTCTGTGCTTAGTCTTATACAGGATGTGAGGGCAGGAGTTTAGAAAGGGAAAAGTTGTAGTCTCCAGTTGTTTTTTTCTCTCACTGAGGTGAGGAAAATGAAAAAAAAGTAAAAGTAAACATTTGCACAATACTTGCATACTGTAAGAATGGCCAATGCTGTTGCCAAATTGTTTCCATGGAATACATTGATAATTTACTTTCAGCTTATTATTCCAGTTTTCCCCAGTCCATCCACAGGTTCAACTACATTGAGAACTCAAAACAAGGAATGTCTAAAAGACAGAGAAGTCCTCTAAGTATGAGCATGGGCCAAAAGGGAAAAATGAAAATAATGATAATTTCCAAATTCTCTATTACCCCATTCTTGTTTTTCTTTTCTTTCTTTCTTTCTTTTTTCTTTTTTTAAGATTTTATTTATTATTTCCAGAGAGAAGAGAAGAGAGAGAGGCAGAGAGGGAGAGAAACATCAATGTATGGTTGCCTTTCACCTGCCTCCACCTACAGACCTGGCTGGAGACCTGGCTTGCAACCTGGTTATGTGCCCTGGCTGGGAATTGAACCAGAAACCTTGGATCTGTAGGCCAGCACTTTATCCACTGTGCCACCAACCAGGGCCCATTCTTGTTCTTAAAATAGAAAATTCTATTTATTTTTTTTCCTGTGGGATGGGATATGGCTAGAGTGACCATGTAATTAATTTATGATCCAAACTAGAAGGTTTAAAGAAAGATGGAGTGGTGCTAAATATCATTAAAATTATATATATTTAAAAAATATTTACTGACCATCCAATTGTTTTATTTTTATTGGTGAATCTATAGAAGAGATCTATGAAAAGGCTATTTTAATTTTATTTAAAAAATTTAAAAAAATATTTTGTTTATTAGTTTTAGTGAGAGGAGAAGGAAGGGGGAGATAGATAGATAGATAGATAGATATCAATGTATGGTTGCTCTTCACCTGCCTCCATGCCTCCAGCTATGGACCTGGCTAGAGACCTGGCTTGCAACCTGATCATATGCCCTGACTGGGAATCAAACTAGCAACCTTTGGGTTTGCAGAATGGCACCTATACACCAAGCCACCAACCAGGGCTATTTTTTATTGTTTTTAAAATAATATTTTATTTATTTATTTTTAGAGAGAGAGGAAGGGAGGAAGAAAGAGAAGGAGAGAAACATCAGTGTGTGGTTGCTTCTTGTGTGCCCCTAACTGGGGAACTGTGCCCTGTCTGGGAATCAGACCAGTGATCCTTTGGTTCATAGGCTGGCACTCAATCCACTAAGCCACACCAGCCAGGGCTGAAAGGCTATTTTTAAAAATAAAAATCTATTTTAAAAAATAAAATATCTGTGAACAAGAAGTATTTTACAGAATATTTTATAAGACAAATTGTTTCAATTTTATTTTGGTTGTTTCACCAAATTTAAATATGGCAAAACTATTTTCCTTATTCATTTTTTTCCAATATAAGAGAATAAAAATTTAATTAAAAGTAGAAATACCATCAAAATATTCTTTACTTATGCAATATGGTATATTCCAAAGACAAGTATAGAATTTCAGAATTAAATTATCAATTCCATTGGAGCTCTCCTAAATTTCCTTCCCAATCCTTGAAAGGAAGATGTTTTTAATCTTTCTATTTTCATGCTCTGAGTTTAATGACTGCAGTTTGTAAAAGCTGTATTTTTGGACTAAAATATTTTTAACTGATATTGAAAAAATACATATAAAATATAGAGGACAATAATTATCAGTACATTGTAATATATATATATTGAATTACAAAATAGTTTTATAAAAATCCAAAGCTTTTTGAAATCCAGTTGTTAGCAAATAGCAAAAAAATGTGTATTGCCAGGCTGAAGTTCATTTGTTTTGTTTTTGTTCAACATTAGTTTAATCACAAAAATTTGTAGTTCATTTACTCTGTGTATGAAATAAAAGCAATGTAGCTTCCATTTTAATGGGTAGAATCATAGGTTATTTGGATGCAATTATGAATTATGTGTGCAACACAACTAATTTTGAGAACATCTTTGCTCCATAGGTTTCTTAATTTAGTAAAACATTGTTGTTGCTATGCTGTACTTCAGCAAAATTTGTGTTTATATTATTGCTGCAAAAATACAATTAATTTTTCTCATATAAACTTTTCAGCTGAATTTATAATGTTTAAAATAATGTCAGATGTTTCACTTTTAACAAAAGGAACTTTCCAAAGTTTTACTTTGATTCTATAAATTGGATGACGCAAACAAACAAAGAACCATTATGGAATTAAGTTGATTGATTTTTTATTTGAAGCACCTGATAATGCTGATATAAAGGTAGTGTCATCTGTGTGCAAAGCTTTTCTTCTGCTAATGGAGACAACACATTGACAGGTATTGATTCTCTTTTGTGTGCACAAGAAAATTTGAAAGCGAAAATGGAGAAACTTAATTTAAAAAGTTTTGATTTTGGAAAATCCTGCTTTATCTAGCGATATGTAAATGCATTTTATGCAGTTGCATTTGTTAAATCCACTCTGGGTACAATGCTCTTAAGAATTCTACTAAACTTTGAAGATATTTTACACCCTCTATAGCAGGAGGACTTTGGACTCAGTTTTCCATTAATTTCTGATATCTCAGCTATCAGAAATCTAAAACAATTTCTCATACTTGCTATTGAACCCCCTCTCTTGAGGGATGGCAACTTAATGCAAATGACAGATTTCAGCATAGGTTATGGGACTTGTCCACACACTGTTGACCAGCGTTGGTAGCAAGAGATGCTTCTCCTTCCACACCTTGTCTGAAAAGAGGTACCAGTCCCTGGTTGCTAGTGGCAGGGCAGTGTTTTTACAGTAGGCCCTCTACCTGTGCCCTGACATGGGGCAGATGGAAAGGGTTAGAAAAAGAGGTGAGTTATCACTGGTCACCTTTGAGATTTAAACAAATATAAAAGTAGTTAACAATTTTTGTTTTTATCTATGTATTAAATTATCATTCAGATTTTTGCATATGTTAGAGTGGGAACTCTAACTCTGCTTACTGCACATTGTCTCACACACTATGCCAGACCATGGCAGATGCTAGAAGCACAAAGTGGAAATCTGTTGAACCCATTTCACCTTTCAAAAACTATAGCTGTTAAGGATAATAATACTTTTGGTATAAGATTAAAATTCTGGAACAGGTTCTAAGTAATACTAGAAACACACAAATAGGGAAGTGAGTATATACTGTATAATTACCATAGAGATAGTAGACATGAGTAATGGATCCTAGGATGGTTGTGAAAGTTCTTACCCTAATTTGGACTGTGGACCTGCTGGTAAAGTTGTGGTCAGAGCACCACATTGAGAGGATAAATGCAGATCTAACATGGCAGCCCCAGTTTGGGATTTGAGATGAGACCATTTATGGTCATCTCTAACTGGCAGAGTGTGGTAAGTGTTGAACAACTGGGGTTGGCAGGGTGAGGAGAGGGAGAAAGAATGGAAGCCCTGATTTGTAGTGTTTGGTGATTTCTGTGGTGTAAATATAACCACTGCTGATTTCAAGTTCCAAACTTGACAGTTACTAAACTTGGTGTTCCGACAAAACATGTACAATTGCCAACCTTCCCTCCAAATGTCTGTTTAGTAAAGCTGAATGTTGTTTAAAAAGTATTCTGACACTTGTTAAAATGCTAAGAAGGACTTTATTTGGGATTATTGCAATAGGTGGCAAGACAGTTGCCATTGGGGAGAGAGATGGTGCTCTACTTTGACTACAACAAGGACAAGTGGAGATTTACAACTAATGAACAGAGTGAGGGCGTTGATGTCTCCGATCAAAGTGCTGAGGGGAGACATCAAGGGTAGGGGGATTTTGCTGAACTGACTTGATAGGATTTTTACTGATGTCAGGCCAAAGTGATCAGATATTAAAGGCAGAGGATGAGGAATTTGGTCATATTTAGGTATTATGGGAGAGAGATTTTCATGAAACCGATTTAGTGGGATTCTTGCTAAGACTGGGATATGAAGGCCTATTAAGGACAAGAGAGGACTGAGGTTGAGTATTCGATGAGAAGAAAGCTGAGAGGAGCTTTTAAAAAAATATATTTTTTTAAACATTTCAAATTACAGTTGACATTCAATATTGTATTGACTTCAGATATACAACATAGTGGTTAGATATTTATGTAGCTTAAGAAGTGATCCCCTAATAAGCCTATTATTCACCTGGCACCATACATATTGTAGTTAATTATAATGTTACTGAATATACTACTTATGCTGTACGTCCTTGTGACAATTTTGTGTACCTACCAATTTTTACTTTTTAATCCCTTCAAATTTTTCACCCACCCTCTCCAACCCCCTCTGGCAAGCCCGACTAAAGTTCTGATGAGATAGTCTTTATCAATACACTTCTCACTCTGTTTCTCAAAATAGAACAGAAATAGAGCTTTTATTTTTTATATTGCAGGGGTGTCAAATTCCTTTTCACTGGGGACCTCATCAACCTCACAGTTGCCTTCAAAATGCCGAATATCATTTTAGGACTACATAAATAGTCCTTAAACACTCCCTAACAGTTAAGTGAGCTGGGTAGAAACAAGGTGCCAGACTGAAGGTGCTGGGCGGGATAACACAAGGTGAAGGGCCAAATTAGGCCCATAGGCCTTTTGTTTGCCATCTGTGTTTTATTGATTTACTTCCCCTAACACCCAGTTATGGAACTATGTGAATTTAATTGTCTTTATCTTAGAAAGAAACTTTAATGAATCCATTTTATTTTTTTGACCATTACACACTATGGTTCTGATTCCAATTACAATATGTAGGGATTTTTCACATCACCAAGCAATTCTCCAGTACCAGTTGCATGGCCTACAGTTAATTCAGTTCTGACATTGTCTACCCAGAAATTGCACCAGGTTCCACAGGTTAAGGACTTCTTGCCACAAGACTGCTTGACCCCCAATACTTCTGTTGTCAAATGCAAATCCAAGTATTACCTGTGTTTATAACTGGCAGGCTATAAATCAGAGGTTCCCATGACCCTGCCTTGGGTTTAATTAGTTTGCTAAAGAGGCTCAGATGCAGGAAACCAGTTTATTCCCTAGATTATCAGCTTATTAGAAAGGATATGCATCAATAGCCAGATGAAGAGATACATGAAGAAAGGAACTTCTGTCTCCTTTGAGTTTGGGGCAGACATGGCAGCATATGGAAATATCCTGGCTCACCAGTCTGGAAGCTTTTTGAAACTTCTCCTTTTGGTTTTTATGGAGACTTCATGACATTGGTATGACTGATTAAATCATTGGCCAAAGATGATTGAATCAGCCCTTCTACTCTCTCCGGAGGTTAGAAAGGTAGGTTGAAAGTTTCAGCCCTCTTACTGCAGGGTTGGCTTCCCTGACAACTGGCTTCTATCCTTAAAAGCTTTATAAAAGTTGTTTCATTAATATGACAAAAGGCACCTTTACTGCTCTTGTTTATCACTTAGGAAATTCCAAGGGTTTTAAGAGTTCTGTGCCAGGAACTGGGACAAAGACCAAATAAATATTTCTTATTATGAATCACAGTATTATGCACACTATTTATTTTTACTTCATACACGGAGCCAAAACATATTACATGAACCAGAGCATCTGCGTGACTATACTACCTGTAGCCCCATATGCTCCATCTGGTCAACACCGAGGGAAGAAAAAATCCTGCAGATGAAAATTGCTTCAGCATTGCCTTTCTAATGTCCTGTCTCCCTAAATTATGTAATGACAAAATGATTTTAAAGGTATTCTCTGTAAGTTTTAAGTCCTAAAGAATTTGAATCACAGAACTCTTAATTAAATTGGTAATGTTTTAGATCCCACAGGGAAAATTTCAGTGGTTTGAGAAACCTTAAGCAATAAACCCTTGATATATGTGAGTCTGTTCTTGTGTATGAAAATAGAAAACTTCTATTTTATGCATCAGTTATAGTGTTCTGCAATATTTTCCCCCAAACAGGATGCACTTTATGCTAATTTGACATAAATATTTCAATATCATTTGCTAAAAGAAGCAAGTATATGACCCATCTTTAAAAAACCCCTCAACCTTGGGGGTACCACATTCTCCAGTGGTTTCTTTAATTACAGATTAATGGAGTGAGACCATTCCAGGCAGAACAGAAATTAAATATACCGATCAGGAAGGAGACACTCATAGCAACTGTGGACCACTGAAAAGAAATAAATAGATAAAAAGTTAACAGTCCCTAAATGTAGGGGACTTCTTGGTTCTATCATATGGAGCTGTGATAGGTTGGTATTCTAGCTGAAAAACCGATGGAAACTGAAATCAGCACAAGTGAACTGGTCATAAAACACCACTGGACATTTATTGATGGGTGTTACTGGGGCGCACTCGGTCATGAAGAGAATAGAAATGCATCAAAGTCCTACTCTGGGACTTTTTTCTTGACTTTCGCTATTTAGTAATTGCCCAAATTCTGTTGTAGGTGTTCATTTATCTTTCCTACTCTTGAGTTAGTTTTTCAGTACTCCTTTTTGGTGTATAATGTAGTACCCTTTATGTGTATAAGGGAGGCTTCTGACAGCTTTGTATATACCAGAGCTTCTTCCATGGAGAAATGATTTATTGTAATGGTTTTTATGTTGTTAGAACTAGAATCAAGGCTGTGCTTTTGGTCCACTTTGTAGCTCCATCCTGTGAAGAGACTTTTTTCCTCCAAATATCAAAAATCTTTGTTGTCAGCACGACTGCCCCTCCCCAGATGTATTTTTGCTTCAGTGTATTTTGTGAGGAGAAAAAAAGGCCCGCTTTTAATGGCCCTTAAACTTCCCCTGTTGGATAGTTGTAATTTCTTGTCCTGGGGTAAGCAGGAAAGGGCCAACTAAGTCTTTGTAAGAATACTTGGGAACATAACTTCCCAAGCATTATTGCAATTTTAATGGGGTAGGGGAGTGTATCTTTTCTTAATCTATAGAGCTTACATGGGCATTTTAGAAGTGGTGATGTAGCAGGTGATTACTAACTCTGAAGTACTATTTTCCTGTTCAGGAAGGTCACTTTTGCAATACAACAGCATCAAAATTGCTTAAAAGGAAGTTAAGGGAAATGTTGAATATGTAACAGATGGGATTCTGAAACTTAAGTGAGCTTCATCTGAAGTACAGAGATTTATAAACTCTTTTTAGTTTTCTGCTTCTTCAAATGATGCCTCATAAGAATGGGGGTGGGGGGGCGGAGCCACAGTGAGAGAGGTATCAAGATTTAAGGAAATATATGCAGAGTGGAGCTTGATGTTTAATATGTGTACTGTCTTGCAGCTTTTCTAATTCCTGGACTCTTCAAGTTGACTGATAGAGCTTCACTGCACAAAGCTTCAAAAATGTCTTTTATTTATTTATTTTTCTGGGGAAGGATGTCCTAAAGGAAGTTCCACTTAATTGCCTTCCACTGAAAAAACCACTCAACCAACTGGGTGGTCCTGTAAAGGAATATTTGTTTCATTTGAAGTTTCCATTTTACCCTTAACAACTAGGTTTGATGGTGTGAAAAGTAGCATGTTGTCCTTTCTTTATTCCTGGCTGAATTATAAGGGAGTCCTAGGTGCTCATTAGATTAATACAAAGGCTGATAGCATCATTTATGGAACCCATAACTCATTTAAAAAATTTAACAGTTCTCTTTAGCTTGATGCCCAACATTGCAATCTTTCCTGTGGTAGGTAGCTTAGAACTCTAGCATTATGTAGAAATGAAAATTTATGACTTAAAAAAGTTAAGAATCTTTTCCTTTAATAGGTAATTCCTGGTGAGAGTGGATAACCAACCTCTTTCTTGCCTTTGGTGTCTCCTGGCAGTTAGTTGCCTTGGGATGTGCCTTATGCGGGTTTTCTTACTGAATCCTCCCCGCAGCATTGCCAGGGGGACATTACTTCCAACTCTAGATGAGGAGGTTGAGACTCAGAGAGCCAATAAGCAATAAAGCCCAGACGGTAAAGTCTGTTCTTGACACTTGGCTACCTTTCCATGATGAATGTTAGTTAAAGCTGTGGAGCCCTGCGAACCTGAGAAGAGGACAGGATTATGGGCCCATGTGCCCACAAGCAGTGCCCATCAGAGGAGACCCATGTCTAGATAAGGAATAAAATGGTCATTTATTTCCATCTTGGCCTCTGCAATTTGGGGCCCCACCTAGTATAACAGATCCTGGGGGTTGGGGTAGGGGGTTGGGTAGGGAGAAACCTGAGCCAGCACCCAAGAGCCTGCCTTGCCAGGAAAAGGAGGGAGCTGCGGGAGGCTAGCAGGGTGTGCCAGCAGGCGCTGCCCTAGCACCTGAGCAGAGTGTGTGTGTGTGTGTGTGTGTGTGTGTGTGTGTGTGTGTATGAGTGATAACAGGGGAAAGGCTTCATTCACCAAAGTGAGGGAGAGGTTACAGGTAACCCAAAGGTGTCATATTGAAGCTGAAGCTGGTTCATGACACCATACCCACAGGGGAGGGTAAATAAGCCAGTGTGTGACACCCCACCCCATGCAGAGATGCCATGCCCCTGTGTATCACTAGAAACCCTTCTGTCTGCTTTCTGGCATGGTGGCAGAAGGAAGAGCAGACATGCTATGCAGCCTGACATGTGTGGCGCATGCCACCCTAGGTTGGGAATTTGGACACTTCTGCCTTTCATGGTATCTTGGTTCACAGATCCTGGGTTCACAGATTACTTGATAATGTCTAATTTAAGCAAATGTCTTTTATGAATACAAGCCATCAGAAGTAATAAAGTAAAAACCTTTTAAGAAAACTTAAAACTAAAAGGAAATAAGGTACTCTATATTAAAGATCTACAGTTCTGTAATGAGGTGAAACTGAATTATCTTGATTTGGGGTTTAGGTGTATGGTTCAGATATTTTCTACCAATTGAAAGGTACAGATTATTCCAGACTTTTCAGCATAATTTCCTTTTGACCATTTTATTCCCTCTTGGTCTTTTTGATTGAGGGATTTACAGCATCTCAATTGCCATTTATAAATGCGGCAGATGTGATTCTAATGTACTCTGTGAATTAGTTCCAATTGTTTTGTTTAAAGAGCCAGTTGTGATTCTGGAAACTGACATGAGAGGAGAAAAATAAAAGGCTGATGATAAATTATGGCATATGCACCTTTGGGAAAAGGTGTTCTGGTGGTAAGTATGCCTCAAGGGATAGGTTTAGTTAACTTTTTCATTAATAATCTGGAAAAGGAAGTAAACAGCATGTAGCTAAAGGAGGCAGGTGGGCTACCAATGAAAGAGGGAGCAATGGAAATGGACCTTAAGTAACTTTTAAATCAAGGCAAATGGGAAGTACACCTAAGAGTAATGTTCTGATAAAAATGGGTAGAGATACTGGGGGAAATGGTTAGAAATGTTTGTAAAACAGGAGATAATCTGAAATGCATCCCTTTTATGCTACTTTAAAATTTGTGCCCATAGTATCTGGAAATAGGATAACTATATCCCAATATATTACTTTTCTCTTTCCCAGAATAGCTATCTAATTTTGTTAGTGACATCAGCATTTTCTCAGTTACCCTGTCTCAAATCCTGCAATCTCTCTTTAATTTATTAGTTTTCTCTATTTATATTTAATAATAACTAATAGTTATTTAACATTTATTTTGTAAAAGGCACTGTATTTAACAGCTTACATGCATTATCTCCTTTAATCTTTGGGAAAAATCTTTGAAGTAGTTCTAGCTGATCCCATTTTGCAGATGAGGGAGTAAGACGGTTTGAGGGATTAAATAGCCTGGCCAAATCCTAATATATATCATAAACCAGTTCTCTGTATTCTTAATATGTTGTCACCAAGCATAGTGGGTTCTTCCTTGGTGTGGCCTCTTTCAATCCTTTCTCATTAACTGTTTATGAGGCTGCAGTTATTTCATGACTTGTGTTCCTGTAATCGGGCTATCTCAGCCTTGTGCATTGACCACACAGCAAGGTCTACTTCAATCCCATAACTCCTGTAACGCCAATACTTGAAAATATTTACTGATTCTTCACTGTTTGTATACCACAACTATTTACAATGAAAACTTGGAAAGAATGTTTCCCTATTTATTATCTAACTTGTGCTAGATAAGACCTCACTTTTAATTTTTTTTAATTTTAATTTTTTTAAAGTTTTATTTATTATTTCCAGAGAGAGGGTAAGGGAGAGAGGCAAAGAGGGAGAGAAACATCAATGTATGGTTGCCTTTCACCTGCCTCCAGCTAAGAATCTGGCTGGCGACCTGGCTTGCAACCTGGTTATGGTGCTCTGGCTGGGAATCAAACCAGCGACCTTTGGGTTTGCAGGCCAGCGCCTTATTAGACCTTTCTTTTTAATAAATAATACAATATGATAGAACCAAATCTAAATACATAGGTTAAAAATAAACACAGAGGGAAATGATCATGTGGAAAAAATACATTAAGTCAGAAATGAACAGGCTCCTGTACATTTGCACTCAAAATGAAGATTGGCTTCCAGATATTTACATTAAGAATTGACATGCACGCCTGGCTGGTGGCACAGTGGATAAGGTGCTGGCCTGTGAACCCAAAGGTCACTGATTTGATTCCCAGTCAGGGCAGCATATCCAGGTTGCAAGCCAGGTCTCTAGCCAGGTCTGTAGCTGGAGGCAGATGACAGGCAACCATACATTGATGTCCTCTCCCTCTCTGCCTCTCTCTCTTCTTCTCTCTCTAAAAATAATAAAATCTTAAAAAAAAAAAAAAGAATTTACATGTAGATTGTTGCATCAGTCTTAAGGGTGAGAATAGAAAAAGAGGATTGACTGATACAATCTATGATGTAACTTACTTCTAGCATAGAGATGGGTAATTTTCAACCATATGCCAACCAGGCGGCATCACCAGGTTCTGTTCATAAATACATTTGGTGAAGAATTTTCCATTTAGGATGACACATCTATTTCCAAAATAAAGTTAAAAGGACACTTGTATATAGTAGTTCCCCATTTATTCCTTTTCATTTTCAGCAGTTTTAGTTATCTGTGGTCAACTATTGTCTAAAAATTTCAGAAATACACAATTCATAGGTGTTAGTGTGTTGTTCTGTGTAGATGAAGAAATCTTTTGCCATCATGCTTTCTCCCTCATGGGAGGTGAATCATTCTTTTGTCCAGGGTACTCATCTTGTATATGCATCCATTAGTCACTTAGTAGCCTTCTCTGTTACCAGATCAACTGTTGCAGTATTGCAGTGCCAGGCTCCAAGTATCCTTTACATGACAGCCACAGAGTGCAAGTTTATGACTCTTAGAGTTTGGATATGGCACAGAGAAGCTATTAAGTGCTACTTCCTTTCAGTGAAAAGGCATGTGTACACAGGAAAAAACAGTATACATGGGGCTCTGTACTATTTGTAGTTTCAGGCACCCACTGGAGGTCTTGGAACATATGCCCCTGCAGATAAGGGGCGACTACTGTATGTATATATATATATGTTTTTTGGTACTTCTGGCAGGGTTGCATTGGATTTCTTGCAAATATTGGTATTCTTTATCCATCCCTTCAAATGTATCAAGTCAAGTAAATGTCAGGTAGTTAATCAAAGAAATACCACATATAGTGAACCTCAAGACAGGAAACAAAATTCACTTGAAGAATTTATGATCCTTTGAATTGGTGGACTCAACAAGTGACCTGAAAATTTTCTTTGTCAAACATCCTCCTCCTATAGTTGGACAGATAACACTTGTAAAGCAGTGAACCTGGGCAGGAAAATGTTTTTAAATTCAGATATTTGATAGGCAAATAACATTAAAACATCAAAAATGTCAACACATTAGTGTTCCTACTCTTGTGATTCCAATAGATCATGTTTCACCAGGTCCATTTTAGTAATTACAGGGCCCACTGCTGATGGAAGGGAATACATTTTAGTGTGTGTTGAAAGCTATGGCTGAAAGTTGTTTCTGTGGCCAGGCAAGACCATCTTGGCTAAGGCAGGCTACATCTAACCAGGTTCTGAAAATAAGGTTATTTTATGAGTTGAGGTCTTTTACTAGGGAGGTAACCAGCCAATCAGACATTTTCGAGGACTATGGAGAATGGGTGTCATGCAGTTGGTAAGTTTGGCTGGAGAGTCCAGTTTCTTGAAAAGGACTGGGAATGTGAAATTATGAGGCAGGTTAGAAATGATAAATAATACTGTGTACCAATGAGTTATGACCCACCGATGGGAAAACTTCTCTTGTGGTATGTCCAGAGCAGAAATTCTGATAGAAGAGAAGTACGTAAAATCAAGACTATTACATTATTGCCCTCATTGATGTGGCTCAGTTGGTTGGAGTGTTGTCCTGTAAACTGAAAGGTCGCTGGTATGATTCCCAGCCTGGGCACATGCCTAGATTGTGGGTTTGTTTCCCAGTAGGGCCACAGACTAGAGGCAACTGAGCCAGGTTTCTCTCTCTCCCTCCCTTCCCCTCTCTCTGAAATCAATATATGTGTCCTCAGGTGAGTATTAAAATAATACTACTATTATTATTGAGACTTAAATACTGAGTTAAATCACTTCCAGAATCACATTGTGTTCTTCCTTGAGGATGCAGAGGGAGGATACCTGAAGTCTATGGACACAAGAATGTCCAACCGGTAGAAAATTTTAATAAGATTTTACTAGAGTTTATTTGAGCCAAACAGAGGACATGCCTAGAGGCAAAGTCTTAAGTGACAGAGAAAATGCTTCACAGAACAACAGTTTTGTAATTTTTTTAATTATTGGAATAAGAAGGGAATGTTAAGGAAAATTACGTGAAGGTGGGAGAAAGCAAAGTGGTTATTAGATACCAGGGTTGTTAACAGATTATGCACCTTCTTGAGGGTGGGTAAGCTTCCAAAGGGTCTGAAAGAGGCATGTAAAAGGTGTGTTAACCCAGGTGCAAAGAAACCATGGACGTGGCTTGCTGAAGGTGAAGATCAAACTTTTACTGAAGAAGCTCTAGGCCTGGGCCTTGACTAATAACCATGACCAGCCCAGTTAGGAATTTATGAGCAGATCACTGAGCAGGGTTACTTTCAGTCAGTGGGCCAGTCAGATTTATTACAGAGCTGTGTTTAATTCACAAGCCTGATGGCAGATGTATCTTTATGCCCCCATAATTTCCCTAGAGGAGTACACTAGGGAAATCATTTGGAGGGAATGGGGCCTCACTTTTTTCATAAATTTCAACATTCTGAGGGACCTGTTTTTCCAAGGTAAGTCCCAGCTAATTAACAGTAGTTGTTTCCTATAAAATACCCACATTTGTAAAAGTGCTAACTTAGACCAGCTTGTCCCTAATAAGCATAAGGCGGAAGTGGAGTCCTGGGAGGTGCACACTGAGAGGGGTCACCCGATGACCCTACTAAGACAAGAGATGGACCAACAACTCATTTGAGGCTAACCTCCCTGCCCCTGACAACCCCAGTCCTCCCTATGGGTCTTCTCCTGAGCATATCATTTGGTTAAGGGGCTCCATAGTTTGGAGTCCCCTAGCCTCAAAGAAACAGTCCAGGACAATGCATGGTAAGGTTCCTTCTTGCCTGAGCCATTTTCTACTACTTATTCATGGGATACTCTTGATAGATGTTGCCCTAAATCTAATAAAGATCTTTTCTGCTTTCTTATTGCCATTTTCTTACCCTGCTTACCCTTTCTGTTCATCATTTCCTCTGTGTTTTTTTTCTACAGTATTTTGGCTCTCTGTACATCTCTAAGAATTTAAAAACAACTGAAAAGAAGGCCCTCCCCATGCCAAACAACCACAATAATTGCAGAGCTCTAGAAAGTTAAGTGAACTCACTGCATGAGAAATTAGAGACCTAGGAAGGGTACCCTCATAGGTTTAAAAATTTTTTTAAAATTGATTTTAGAAAGAAAGAGGAACAGATAGAGAAAGCAAAACATCAAAATGTTGTTCCACTTATTGATGCATTTGTTGGTTGATTCTTGTGTATGCCTTGACTGGGTCACAGCCTTGGTGTATTGGATCAATGCTCTAACCAACTGAGCTACCAGGCTAGGGCCTCCTCACAGGTTTTAAAATCTGTTCAGGTGAGATTTCCTGAGAGCCATTGTATATAGGACTAGAAGGCCATGGGGACCGAAGGTAGGGGTTGGATTGAAGAGCAGGTGGGATGGGGACCTGGAGTTGAATAAGAAGAAAGTCCCCTATCACCCCCTGCCCCCAGATAGGGCTACGCCACATTTCTCTTCATTTTCTGCCATTGTGAAAATAAAAGTTTTAAATGTAAAAAATTATAAGGTAATTTTATTTATTTTATGAAGAAGGGTAGATATTTAGAAGATAATTAAAAACTTGAAAGTAAGATCAGAGAAAAAAGATAATAAGTGTAGAGGAAATAGAAGTTAAAAAATATAAAATAATGAAACGGGCAAGTTAAGATTAAAGGTTAAACATTAAAAAGGATAAAGTGGATGAGATTTAATATAAATAGAAAAGGCTAGAGGTCAATGCAATAAAAGGTTAAAACCATGAAAGTAAAAGAGATAAAAGATTAAGATATAGAAGATAGGATGAACAGTTCAAGGTATTAAAGTAGATAAGATTATTAAAACTGAAGCACAGGAAATAACTAGCCAAAAAGTAAAAAAAAAAAAGGATAAGAACAAAAATGATTTGAAGCAAATAATTAAAACAAAACAAAAAGCTTGACTATCGGATCGTTCGAAGAGCTGAAGAGAGTCAACTGTGTAAGGGCAGACGGGGGGCTGACTCCCTGCATTGGAGTTCACAGTGGAAGAAGGGCCTGCATGTGGGGACAGGTGTGCAGAAGCCACCCCAATCTACCGCCATTCCTCACAGCCTCTTGGGCCTTTTCCTCCAGCACTAGAGCCCCTTGACCAAGGCAATAAGGCCCCTACCTGTACATACTCAGAGTAAGCCAGCCTTTTCTCTGGAACTTCTCAGGTGAGCTTGCTGGACTCACCTGGTTTGCTTCCTGTTTTTCTTCCCCTATTTATCTAAAAATTTAAAAATATTTAAAACCCATCAGCAATTCTGTCTTCTCAGATGCCTTTCCCATCTCCATCAGCTTGCATTGAAACACCCACAAGCTGTGGAATTCGGTGCTTGTTTACATGATTTGATAGTCTCTGCTTATTTTCTAAGTCCTTTCTCAAAGGTAAAAGAGTGGAGAGGAAATGTGCAGCAGAATTTTAGACCGCTGTCTTAGTGTAAATGTTAGGTTCGTGCTGTTTCTAAGATTGTATGCTGTCTCTGCTAAGAGAATTTTGTAATTGTCAATCCATTTCCTGTCCCACTTTTTCCTCTCCTTCTGAGCATGTATTCTTTCTTACTGAGGAGAGTTCTCTTTTGTCAAATGGATTTCTCCCCTAACAGCTGGAATGCTTTTACATTCAAAACATCTGCTCATATTGAACTAAAATATCTAAGTCTTATTTCCAAGTTTCTAGAAGAGGAAATCTGATTAACTGATCTTAACCCCACTCTGGTTCAGGATAAAGATAAGGGAAGTAAATCAGTATTAAGCTGAGCAGTGAAAGAGTTTAAAGAGGATGTGGGGATTATATATAGAGATGCTCTGGAGTAGCTGGGAAGTTTGATAGAAATGGATTGAAGAGAAATTTTTATACTTTTTAAATGGTGCTGTGGGCTATGTATTACTAAAATTATTTTGGTTGCTGGATTATATTTCTTTGAATAGGAAGGTGCTCCAAAAGTAAAATACCTGGGTCATGGTTTTTTATCAAGGTTAGAGTCAAGATTCCAAATATGTAAAACAAATTTAGTGAAGTACAGCTTATGATGAAGTTACTTGTAATTGCATTATAATAGAAGTAATGGAGGAATGTAAGAATGAGAGATAATGTTTTAATCAGAAATGAAAAGATAAGGTGTAAGGCGATAACTGTCAAAAGAAAGATATGTTCAGCGTTATATGGATTTTTCAGAAAGGAGCTATGCCATTGAGTGAGCAGGAAGGCTTTAGGAGGAGGTCAGTTATTTTCAGAACCTTTAGAGTCAGCAAGATTACGATTGTGAGGTTTAGAATTATCATGAGCAATAAGGTGGAGGGAAGAGATAAGAAAAGTTATAGACGCAGAAAAATGTGAATGTGGTATCTGTTTCAGGGAAGAGTAGGAAATGGGAACTTTATCTAAAATGAAGAATTAGTTTTAATAAGGCAGATGGTCAGGGTTTTTAAAAAAGTCACCTGTGCTAGATCATGAATAGTCTTAAATATTAGAATAAGGAATTTGTAGTCTCAGCCCCTGGAAGTCTTTGAAGACTTTGATTTGTGGAGTGACGTAATGGAAGTTCTGCTTTGATATAGGATTAGATTAAAGAAAGGGTTGCAAAGAAGAGGAAGAAAAAGATAGCTAGAAAAAAAATGGGGCGATTGTGTTGAGATGGCATGCAGTTTACTCAAATCTTACTTCTTCCTAATAGAATTCCTTTGAAATGATATCAAGAGAGTACTTCCAGACCAACAATGGAAAACATGGAAGAGTGCTGTCAGTGGAATAGAATTTTTTTGAGATATTTCTGAAAGATAGAAAGCAGAATGATGAGATAGAAAGAAGGCCATAGGAATCTATAACCCAAAATACAAACAGGAGATAGCATTGCTGTGGAGGCAGTGAAAATTGGGAGAAAGCCAAAGGTGACTGAATCAGAGTTGGGTTAAAATGGATTAATCAGTTTCCCTGTCCTAGAAATTTGGAAGTAAGACTGAGATATTTTAGTTTAATCTGAGCAGATCTTTTGACTGTAAACATCAGAGCTATAGGGTGGTCATCTTTCACATGTTGTAGGAGAAATCTATTTGCAGAAAGAGAAGAAACAGCACAGGGCATGGTGAGAGAAACTTAATCTCTTCTGCTTTCTGATTTGTGGCCGTGGACTGAGCACTTGTCATTGACTTACTTTTTCTTTTCTTTAAAGATTTTATTCATCTTTGGAGAGAGAGGAAGGGAGGAGAAAGAAAGAAAGAAACATCAATGTGTGGTTGTCTGTCACATGCCGCAACCCAACTGGGGACCTGGCCTGCAACCCAAGCATGTGCCCTGTCGGAATCAAACCAGCATCCCCTTGGTGCAGGCTGGAACTCAATCCATTGAGCCATACCAGCCAGGGCTGCCCATTGGCTTTTTGAGATAACCCAGTGACCTATTATTACCTTCATGTGTCCACCTTAAGGAAGTTGAAGTTGTTTCTGTTAGTTCATCCAAATATTAGTTGCTAAAGTGAATACTGTAGTTCTCTGCAAAGTTTAAGTCAGTTTTCAAGGGAGTGGATGTGAAATGACAGGTTTTTTTTTGTTTGTTTTGAGGAGGTTGTGATGAGGGCATGATTCCTTGTTCCATAGATTGTTGCAAGATGTTAGAAACTAAGGTGACTCTGAAAGCAACTCATTTCAACACTCCATGATAAGTTAAATTAGTATTGTTTGATTGCAGTAAAAGGGAAAAGACCCCCTGGGAAAAAAGTACCCTGAGACCACTTAATTAATATCAATTCATTAAATCATAGTCTGAGCTGAATTGCAGTTCTGTAGACTATAACATCAATCAGTCCCTTAAAAATTTCTCTGGCTTAATGTGTTGCATTTTGTTATAATGTTCCTTAAAATTGAAATCAGTTTCAATATTCCCTTTTGAAATTTCAACTTTATCTTCTGCAAAAATCTAATTTACTGTATTTTTTGCACTATAAAATGCACCTGATCATAAGATGCACCTAAGTTTAGAGAAGGGGAGAAAAAAATTTTTTTCTGAACCAAATGGTATACTAAAATACTTAATAAAATAAAACAGAATAATATTTCAACCATGTAAAGTGAATAGAAGTCAACAGTGGATTAACCATTGACACTGTCATTAACATGAAGAGAGACTTTAAGGTTTAAATACTCTTCTAGTTTCCTGGGAACCCCAAGAAATCATCGCTAGTGTCAGAAGTTATGAAGCTCAGTTGTTCACAATCACTGATACCACTTTCTTTGCTATCTTCATATATGATACTATCTTCAGTTTCATCGAAGGCATTGCTAATGCCACATTTTTTGAATGACTGTACAATGGTTTTATCCTTCACTGAGCACCATGATCTTTTCACGCATTCACAAACTTGAGTGATGGTGGGTCTCTTCTTTTATCCAGTAGGTGTCAGATCATGATTATCAGCAGCCACCCATTTGTTCCACTCGTGTTGCATAAAGGCTTTAAATGGTTTGTTGATGGAAACAGAGAGAGGTTGCAACTGGCTAGTAAAACCCCCAGAAATTACAGCTAGATGAGTCTTCACTTCTTTAAAGCTCTTTTTTGTAGTTTCACTAATATGAGCTCTAAACTGGTCAAGCACTAATAAGCCCTGTACCCATTATTATCTTTAGCCTACTCAACAGGTCAGTGGTTGTAGCTGGGAGTGTCAGGTGGCCCTTTGCACTCTCCCAGGTCCCGGGTGATGGGCAGAGGTAGATGGCAATTGACCAGATGCCCTGAGATTCAGCAGTAAAGTGGGACATTTAAGTGTCCTCAGGGGTTTTGCGTGGGCCCACCACTTCATCTTCTAATAGCTGTCACCACCGCTGACAGGTCAGGTAATGCACATCACTGTCTGTGATGCAATATTTGCTCTATAAGATGCACAGACATTTCCCCCTGACTTTTGGGGGAAAAAAAGTGCATTTTATGGAACAAAAAATATGGTATTTTTTTTCTCATATGCCACTGAAATATCTAGTAATTTCTAATATTTGAATATCCAGAGTATAATCTTCAGTTGGCCTCATTCACTCTGAAATAGCACAAAAATTCTTTGTCAGACTACATGTTGTAGGTTTGCATTTCGAAATGATCCTGTAGCTGAATTTTTGGTTATTCAGGGCAGAATCATTTTCACCCTCTACCCAGCTTTGTTTTCACTTTGACTGATTTTCTGGAGAAATTTGGTGTCACTGGTTAATGCCGGTTTCAAAACAGCTTTTAGTGTCATGGTCCTTGAACAGACCTGGCTGTAGGGAGGTTCATTTTCATAGTCCTTTTCTTATAGTCACTTCCCTCCCTCTTCCTTTTATTTTCTACCTCCCAGCTTCTCTGCATCTATTGAGATAGCTTCAGTCTTTCGCAGGATACTCTGCCTGGAGAGCTGTTCATTATAATTGCCTTGTGCTTTGACAAATGTTCAGGCCTCCTGCTTCTATCAAAAACATTTTTGTTCTATGTCAGACATGTACATTCACTGTTAGATGTTCATGACTGAAAATATCATAGAATATTATGCTGCTAGGCAATCAATATGCTTTTAACAAGGGTCTGTAGAGTGTTAAAGGAGTGTTATAAAGGGTATTTCAGGTCAGATGACAGGGCAGACAGTGTAATGGACAAAGTAATGTACTCAGCCTTTGGGTCTGTAACCTGTTTCTTTGTAACCTGACCTTCTCCCAAGTGTCTGCCCTGTGTCTTAGGAAAGGGTTTTGGCTGCTGGGCCGCCCTGGGCTCACCTGCTGCCCTCGTGTCACTGGTCACACAGTCATGGGCATCTTGTGTAATCGGGTTCTTTTCTCCAGAAATTTGAAACTGGAATCAGGAGAGTTGCAGCTTTAGCATGTGAACTTGAAGGTGGAAGAGCAGCCATGTGTGCCACATGACTGAGGACATGAGAAAGCCAGTCTGAAGAGATGATGCAGTGCCTGGG
Organism: Noctilio leporinus; assembly: GCA_004026585.1. Taxonomy (NCBI): domain Eukaryota; kingdom Metazoa; phylum Chordata; class Mammalia; order Chiroptera; family Noctilionidae; genus Noctilio; species Noctilio leporinus. Next base: position 28,338 of record PVIW01003636.1, on the reverse strand, counting down.
CAGAAGTGGCAGAACAAGAAGCCTGGAGGGGCCGGCTGGGTTTACCTAGTCCTCAGCCTCCCTTCTGTAGGTGTGATGTTTTTGAATATGGTAAAGAAGCTTTTAGGTGATAGAAGTCCTCAACTTCAGAATTGCCCTTCATCTTCCTATTTCTAACTTAGTGAGACTTAGTGAGAACTCTATATCTGGAAATATGACATGGGGTGGATATTTTAAAGAATAATTCTCTTTATGTTAGTTAGAAATATAATAGCTTGTAACTATCTGAGGAAGAGGGATAATACCATTCTCTGAAAATGTACAGTGTTTCAGTTGGGGGCTGAGATAGTGTCCTGAGAACACTGTTTGTCTGTAAATTGAAGTAAACAGCCAATGTCTTAGAGAGAGTGTACACTGTAGAGTCTACAGTGTTTTGATAGAAGAGGAGAGGAGAGTGTCTTAGCCAGCCAGCAGTGAGTGGGTTGCAGTTGTAATGAGAAATAGAGCCTTTCAGCCCTGGGAAGCGGGAGAGGAGTGGGGAGGGGGCTCCTTTTTTGGCTAGGAGCAGCCTGGTCTTTGCTAGTTCACTATGCAAATTTGAACTTTTTTTTCTTTCAAAATATGAGTTATGATATGAAAAAGGTTAGGCAGTTTTGATTCAGAGTCACAATATTTATGGAGCGTTTGCTACGTGCTTTGCATTCTTTATCTTTAAATTTCACAAGAGCTCTCAGAAAGGGTTCCCATATTATTTCTATTTCAGAGATAAGAATGAGGAGTCCATAGGTTCAGTAATGTGCACGAGTCACATACCTGATACGGTTACAGAGGTGGGACACAAACTCCGGTAGTGTGGTTGAAGAGGCCAGATGCCCAGCTTTGAGCTACTTACTACTGGCTCCTCTATGGAGACGATCTGCTGGGAGGCATCATAGCCTATGAGGAGAAAAGGGTCCCACCCAGGGAAATTGCTAGTCTGCTGCCTCAGTTGCTTCCCTCATGAATCATATCCTTCTGGAGACAATTGGCCTATTACCTGGAGGATAGGCTATGCCAACACTTAAATGAAAGACATTGTACAAATATTAACTAATGAAATACCAACCAGCCTTTTCTCATCCCTGGAAAGGTGATCACTCTGCTTCTACCCTAGTTCAATAGGCTGCTCATATCAAAGCTGGACTACTTGGTGTCAGGAGGTACAATCACAGTAGTACTTGTTCTTGATGTTGTGGGCTGATGACAGTTTAACACAGTTGCTGATTATCTTTGTCATCCATGAACCCCCCTAGTAAACCAGCCATACTCCCTACAAAAGGAAATACGACTGGCTTTTAATTATTTTGAAGCTCCTTGGACTGGCTACATCCTTTATGAAGTCCATTACCTTTAAATCTTTTTTCTTCTCCTTTCTCTTCCCTTTCTTTCTCCTCCCTCATGTTACTTGGGGAAGAAGAAGTTGCCTTCTATTATTATTTCTTAGTTCTTAGGGCAAAGCTGTTACAGAGATGGTCACTCTACTTAGGATTTTTGACATTTGAACCCAACACATTATCCCTTTGTTTGCTTAATCTCAATGCAGATTTCTGTTTCTTGACATCAAAGATGCCTAACTAATAGGGTTCAGGAAAGAGAATTTGGAGCAGGGTGTTAGGTAGGGGGAACTGTTTTTATCCCTCAGATTAGGTGGTCCATCAGGTAAAGGACTGTCAGATACACTTTTTGAAGATAGGCAGCAAGACATGTCTCTCAATCTTGGATCAAAATGAAGCCACAGAGACAGAGGAATTCTGTCCTTGACATGGGGTTTGACAGTGTATTTCCTATTTTTTCCCCTCTGGTACACATTGGACTGATGACTGATCCGTGAAAGCTTTTTCACATTTAGCTTTCATTATTTTCTTTTTTCTTTCAGGAAACATAGTCATTAAAAAAGGAGCACAATGCTCTTGCCTCTTCAAAATAGAATAATGACATTACAACAATATTTTATTCACTTATTTTTAGGGAAAGGGGAAGGGAGAAAGAGGGAGAGAAACAGTAATGTGTGGTTACCTCTCACATACCCCGACTGGGAACCTGGCCTGCAACCCAGGCACATGCCCTGATGCAGAATCAAACATGGCGACTCTTCGGTTCACAGGTTGACAAAGCTCAATCCACTGAGCCACACCAGTCAGGGCAATAATGACATTTTCATAGCAAGTGATTGTGAGAGGGAGTGCAGGGATGTTGAACTGGAGGAAAGTAGATGTTTCTAAAGAACCAGAGAAAGGTCTTCACCTCTTAAAAAGTGACAGTTGTGAAAACAAGCCTATTTTAGATTTTGTCATTTTGCGTTAACAGTGGACCCTTTTGTAGTTACTAACATCTGTCAGAGTAGTGCCAGCAGTAAAGAGCTCGACTGCCTGCTCTGCTGAGGAGGAAGGCTCAAATTTTAGTCATGTGCATGTTTCCTTGGCTTGCCGGGCTGGAGGGAGATGTGGAGAGGGCTTTGGCCTGGAAATCATGGCTCTTTGTCCTGCCTATAACACCGAGTAGCTTTTGGGCATTGCAATTCATGACTCTCTCTCATTCTCAGCCTCATTATCGGTGACATGAATGAATGAGTTGGACAGTTATCTCTCAGATCCTTTCTAGCTTGAAAATTCTGTGATTATGAATCCTGGTCACTCCACTCATATTTTCTCCCCATTTTTTTCTTGAGCAAATAATTGGCTCCTTAAAAGTTTTTATCTAGTTTCTAATCACATCTAAACAGATGGTTTGCCAGTGGCATTTTGGAAGAAAAGCTCCTGTTTAGCTGCATTTTCTCTAAATCTTTCTTGATTGGCAGTGAAGGAGGCCCTGGCTGGGGCCAGACCCACGTGTTTGCATTTTGTCTCTTGGTCCAAAGTCCTTATAACCTACTGACCTCCATGTCAGCTGCTCAGAGGTTCTTCTTTTGTTGTAGTTGTGCCTGAATATCATCTCGAAAAGTGACATGGTTAATATTAGAATCACAGGTTCTAAGAAACTGAGATATCATGTAGCTTGTGATGGTCAGTTTTATGTGCTAACTTGGTTGGGTTATAGTCCCCAGTTATTCAAAGACTAATGTAAGGGCTGTGAAAGTATTTCACAGGTGTGATTAATGTTCATAATCAGTTGACTTGAAGTAAATAAAGGAGATTATCCTGGATAATCTGGGTGGGCAATTCAATCAGTTGAAAGTCCTTGAGGGCAAAACAGATTTTTCAGAAGCAGCTCCTCCTGTGGATTTCAGCATCAGTAGGTACCTGATGGTTCCACCCTGCCCTTCCTGGTCTCTACAGAATTCAGACTTGCCTAGCCAGGCCCTACAACCACGTAAGCCAGTTTCTTATTGTGAATCTTTTAATATATTGACTACTGGTTCTGTTCTTTTGGTAAAACACAGACTAATGCAGACCCCAAGTTCTGCATTTTATGCAGAAGGAAACTGGAGTTGAGCCTCCAGAGTTCAATAATGGGAGAGCCAGGTCCCTCAGCTCTCAGGCTTGTGGACTTTTCTATTGCCTAGAACCCAGTTGAAAATGTAAACAGAAGGGCATGAGTTTAGTATCTGAAGGACTACTGCAACCTCAATTCATGTTCTCAATTATGGCTTGGTTGACATAGTCACCATTTTTAGATGTCTTTTGTGCAAAGTGTTGAATGACCTGACAGAAATGCAAGCATGGTATTTAGGAGCACTGCAACCTAATGAGACTTAGCAGTGGGACTAAGTACTCAGATTTTGTGCTAAGTCACCTAACGAGAGGTTGTGGGATACTGGAATCTTAGGAGGGCAATCCTGGCTGCATGTATGAGCCACAAGGTGGTGGAAAGTATTTGTCAGGCTGCAGAGACACTTCTTGTCTATGCCCTTCATTGCACAAATAAAATTATGGGACAGTAGTTCTTGACTTTTTGGGAGCAAACTGAGATGCTTTGGGGAATCTAATGCAGAATTTCTCAACCTTGGCACTATTGACATTTTGAGCTGAATAATACAGTGTTATGGGGACTGTCCTGTGCATTATGAGATGTTCAGCAGTATCCCTGGGCTTTATTCCCTAGAAGCCAGCAGTATTCTTTCAGTTGGGAAAACCATAAATGTATCCAGACATGGTCAAATGCATCTGGGAGGCAAAATTGCTCCTGGTCAGGAACCACAGGTCCAAAAGAAGCTTGAAACATGCATGTATTAAAAAAACTTTGCACATATTAAAAAATAATTTAAGAGTGTTTCTAGATGTCCCTGAAGCCATCCATATGAATCCTAGGCTAAGAACCTATGCTTGTTCTAGTGTTTGAAGATGTCTTTTGTATTGCTATTTGATATGTATTGATCAAATTGTTAAGTGTGTCTCCTAACTGGATTGGAATTCTTATAACAAAAGAAGCATGATATGTTTTAGCATAGTGTTTGTATCTTCATAGTTTTTAGTCAAAACCTTGACCAACTGATTGAAAGAAAAATGCAGTCTCCCTGGGGACATACTTCTCTACCTGGGCTGTCCTATAGCAGAGGGGTTCCAAGCAGGTACTGTCCCTCTCCTCCTGTTAGAGAGATAGTAGTTTATGTTCTTTATTAGCTGTGTTAATGTTGGATAAAGTTACATTGAGTCTCTGAGCCACAGATCCTCAGCTCTAAAATGAGAAAAATAATAGAATTATGGGCATAAAATTAGTTACTTATATAAAGCATTTGCCAAAAGGAGTCCCATACTTAATCAGCTATTATTATTAGTATTATTATCTTTATTCCTCTAGTGCAGTCCTGGTTGACATGCTGGCCAGTCAGGTTTGGGAGGATGGGGGATACCTCAAGGCACCGAGGAGAACAACAGAGGGGTTTGTTGCTAAGAGAGGGTGAGTTGTATGGCTGAGGTTGAATCCAGAACTGAGGACAGTTCCTTTGGCTCCACAGCCCTCAGTCCCCCAGCTGCAGAAGAGCTCCTAAGAAGCAGAGGATGCAACTGGCCTTCGAGCCTCCCCAACATGGCTCAGAGGGGCTGTAATTACTAATATTGGTTTCTCAGGGCATCTTAGCAGCAGGAAGCAAACCTTGCATGTTTTCCGGAGCAGTAAGTAAACAGTGTACATTCCCCTGCAGGATAGTTAGAAAAGCAGAGTTTGTGCTGTGAAATATAGGAAGAAGCCAGTTGTTCAGAATATACTTAGAATGACCACTTGATGGGTATCCCCCGAGGGCCTTGGAGATGTACTGGGGCACTGCAGGTGAAACAAGTCCCCCACTCCCTTTGGGAAAAGGGCAGCCTTCAGACAAAATGCACTAACTAGCCCCTGGTTCCTTCTGCCAGTGCTGCTCAGAGATGAGCTCCCTGCCCAATTAGGCAGCCTCTGTGAAGATTGCTTTCATCAAGCCTTGTTACGAGGGAAAAATAACAGAATGTTCTCACCACTTTCAAATTTACTTTGAAGCTTGCATTTATCTGCCAGAGGGAAGTGTTTGTCTTTCCCCTGAGCTGGTAGGTGAGCCCTGGAATTAACAGGTGATGTTTCTCCAAATACCACTCAGTTCAACACTATCATTATCCCTTTTTATTGCTAGGACTTAATGGCCAGGAAAATAAAAGCTCTTCATCAGGAACTTGGGCATGAGGACACAGGGAAATGTTTGGTGGGAAAACTCAGCTGTCATCCAGAATGTACAGATTCAATGCACGTTGCCTCTCCAGCCCCCATTCAGTAATGGGAGCTGATGATAGAGATGGAAAACTACTGCATGAACCACCATTAAATGCTATTTTTTAAATGTAATTTTCTCCCTTAACATCTTTATCAGCTTGGCACTTCTTGCCGTTTGTTATGAAATTCCTTAGCCTAGATATCAGGATGGCTCATCATCGGGCCTCATGCTACCTGGTCAACAAATACTTGTAAAATGATGAAGGGGCTCATCTGTGAAACACGCATAAGCACAGTAACCAGCACATGGTGGAAAATAATTAGGTTTTATTAATATTTCTATTTTAAAAAGCTTTTGCTTTTGCCTGCTCTGCATCAATCTGCTGTTGTTCCTTCTGCAACCAGCATCCCTTTAAGGAAAACTCTTCCTTTTCCAATCATGTGTTAAGGGGGAATGGGCCTATTTCAGTGCCCTATCTCCCATCTCCCTGGTCACAGAATTCGGTCAACAGAGAGATATGTAACTTAAACTGGGGAAAAGAAAAATTCTTTGCTGGCAGTTTTCAAACAGAAGCTGGAAGCAAAGCTCTCTCTTTTTTCTTTTCGCCTCTGGATATAAACTTGTTAAGATAAAAGCTCAGATCTATTTGTGGCCATATTTTTAACTCTAGGGAACAGATGACCTAAGAAAGAAAAGTCAAGAAATGGAAAACACAAAATGCCAAAGGGGTGTGTGTGAGTATGAGACATGTATGGGAGATATGAAGAAAGAAGAAAATATTGAAGTCATGAATCCTGGTAGTTCCTAAGTCCAACCCTACTGATAACTTTCTTTGGCTTGGACATGTAAGCCTATAACTATTTTCTTTTGTGTTTGACTAATTTGAGATGACTTTCAATCTCTTGGTAGCTTTCAAGTCCTAGAGATTCTGGATCAGCAAGTTCTGATAGCAGGGAGGCCTCTGGTCTGGTGATGAAACAGGACTTACATGGAACCTTCAGGAGGGTTTGCATGAGTGATTACAGAGGCAGGCTTACAACCACATGGCCAGGCAGCTAGAGTGTTGGCTTCCTCACAATCAGTTGTCCCACTCCTATCACTGCTGCGCTTAGGTTAATGACCGCAGAGTCCAGGTGTCTCTACACCCCACTCTCCTTCTTCCACACAGCCAGGCCCTGTGAGGGTCAGCTGAAACATGCACAGAATCTCTGCTCTCCCACACAGGGATGCATGTGTCTAGTTTACAGTATGGGCATCTTATATACACATTGGAACAAAGGAGGATCTATACACATTAGAACAAAGAGGCCGTGTACCTCAAGGTGACTTCAGTTGCTAAATTGGTTACCCTTGGGGAGCCGTGTTCTGGGGCCCTGGGAATAAGATAAGCTTCAATGCTGTCTCCCCAGCTGACCCAGAGAGAAGGTCCCGCCATGTGTAGACAGAGAAATTCCTCAGGCCTGGCAGTGGCCACTTATAGTATAAGGATAAATGAAAGTCCCTACCCTAAAGGATTCCCATTTCATGGAATAGGCAGCAACATGAATATCACAAGCAGTCACAGTTTCAGTGGCAAAAGTATGTCCTGGACAGCAAGCTGCACTGTGAAAGCTCCTCTCCTAACTTGCCCACCACTCCTGGACTCCGTGTCTCTAGTTTGTGCTGGCCCCAGCGTCGTGTGGTGTCTGAGTATGTGACTGTGATGACTGTCATCAGCTTCTGTGATGTTATGCATAATTTCCGGGGCACATGATATTCTTAAAAGTGTGAGGAGACAGAGTCTATAGGTTTTATAAGATTTGCAGAGGTCACAGAGCAAAAAAATGCACTACATGGAGATCATACAGAGGGACTCTCAAAATGCAATATGGTTGTGGGGAGGAATGAAAAAAAAGAAAAAACACCTCAGGTCTGACTTATCTGGAGCATCTAGGGAATTCCTTTCGGCAGGTCTAGAGAACAGTGACAACCCAATTAGCCTAGAGTCACAATGACATGGCATTTCTTCAAAAGGCATTTCCTAGGACACTCAAACAAGGACCTCTTTCAGTTTTAAGAGATGAAAAGAAGATTATCTGTATATTTCCAGCAAAGTAAATAAGGAGGTTAAAATGCCAACAGCTGATAGTCCTCTGCCTAGAACAGCCTCCTGATATCCACATGACTTCCTTTAGTACACTATGCAGTTGTTCTTAGTCATGAAGCTTTCTGTCTATATTCTGCTTATATTTCTACACTATTTAATGGCACAATCATGCCCCTTCCACTGACACTCATTCCCTTATCCAGCTTTATTCATATTCTAGCACAAATCATGCACTAAGGTGCCATTTATTCCTTTATGTAATTTAATGGCATATATATTTTTTTCTTTCCCTCAGCATATGTTGTATCACCAGCAACGAGAACAGTTCTATGTTTGGAGTATATGTTGAATGAATGACTGAATAAAAGAATATCTTCCATTTGTTCTCCTACCTAAGCATTAATTATTCTTTCTCCATCTTGTAAAGACAGTATAGCACAAAATTTTAAAGCACAAACCATGGTGTCAGATAGCTCAGGCACAGCTCTGCCCTGAAAATATCTTTATTGATAAGTTACAATGCTAAATGAGATGGAGAAGGCTTGCTCTCTTGAGAGAGGCATGAAAACCATGCACCTCTTACTCTCTTTGACTCAATTCTGTATGTGTAGATTGTCTTTTATTAATTATGAATAGACCTCAGGTTCTACTCTCAGCCCTGTGGTGTGCCAGCTTGAGAAACCTTGGCCAAGTTACTTCACTTTTTAAGCTTTAGTTTCTTCACTTCTCAAACCGCATGGCCCTTATTAGCTCTGTGAAAAACATGTGTAAAAGTACTTAGCAATGTATAAAGCATGAGTTAGTGCTTAGCAAATACTAGCACTGACAGGTATGTACACAGTGAGTGCTTGGTGAAAGTTACCTGCTGTCATGGAGTCTTTCCTAACCACTCTGCTACCTTTCTGTGCTGTCCTGTGATATTTGGGATTTCTGTTTTATCTACACTGTAGCAGTATTATTGGTGTGTCCCTCTCTGTGTGGCTGTGTCTATGTGCTCTTTTCTCAAATAGATTAAATTTTGCACTTGCTTTTGACCTTATGGAGGACACAGCCCAGACAAGGCACATCGTCCCCTTAGTTCTTGGTGATAATTGGGATGGGGAGTCCTGTCCTCCTTGCTTTTTTTTTTTTTAAATCATTTTCTCTCTGTTCTATTCTGCTGATTTTAAAGAATGGGGTCTTTCTTAAAATGCACACTTGTCTCTCCTTTAAAGCTCAGAACACCGGCTCTGCGCCAATCAATTTCCTCTTGCAGGACCCAGCTAAAGCTGCTTTAGAGTAAATAGCTCAACTTCCCCGGGATCTTTTCTGAAGGGGGAACTTTGTTGACCTTTGCTGAAACCTGATCTCTTCCTTAAGTTTTCCATCAATAGAATCAGGATCATGAAGATACTAGATAAGTTTGTAAGAAGACTGGAAAAGTTTCTACCCAATTCTCCACTTTAGCAAAATGCAACATTGTTGCCAGTGTAGTCCAGTGAGGACCCTCACTTCCATGGCAGTTTGAAATACATCAGTGAGTAAAGATTTATTTCTAAGTGGAAATCTGGCAGGGTTTCAAGTACAGGATTTTTTTTTTTTTTTTTTTCATTTTTGTTTTTTAATTTGGCTGGGTCGTTCAGAAATAATACTTTGAGTCTCAGCTCCCATGTCACCTCTTTTGGAAGCCCTCCCTGACCTCCCAGTTAAGTCATGACCCCTATTACACATGTTCACAGTGCTCTGTAGTTTTCCTTTATAGTCCTCATCAGAGTTTGGAAATAGTTATTGATTTGTGTAACAATCTGGGAAAGGTCTGCTTTTTCCACCAGGTCAGAGATGACTTTGCTTTGTGGTATCTGGTACATCATAGTCACCACAAAAGTTTTGCTCAATAGGGAATCAGCGGAGAGAAATGTTCTTTGTTGGTGAGGAAATAGAGAAGAATCCGATTCTTTTGAAAGCAGAAAAGGTCGGGTGGTTTTACTTGTACTTCCTTGAAGGCCTGGCTTTTCATTTATAATCAGGAAGGCAGGCCAGCAGATAACTGGCAAATGCAGCTGGTCTGAAACTCAGGAAACTTCATCTTGCTGATACATGTCTCCAAGCTCTTGGTAATGCTTAAGTCCATGGTTAAATTTCATAAATAGTGTCTGAAGAGAAGTGTTGTGATTTGGGTGAAAACAGGAAAAGGGTCAGGGGTCAGTTTCCAGAACGTGAACAAAATCATTAGCTCTTCCTTTAGGACTGTTATGTTTAGACCCGCTGCGATGCAGGTCATGATCGCAAAGAACAGTTTCCCCAGTGAACAACCACAAATAAACCTATGGAATCCCGAGGAAACACACCTCTTTTTCTCACTGAGTTCCTTTTAGTCCTTACACATTGTTCCTTACAAAGGCATCTGCAGCAAGGTCGGGGGAGGGGTGTTTCATCTCACTCATCTCTCCATCTTCTTCTCTTACTTACTGGATATTCTTCAGCTGCCCGTGACCTTGAGTGGCCCAGCTCGCTCCTGTTCAGATCCATGCCTTTGAGACTCTGTGTATGTGTCTTCACTGGACTCTAGGGGCCGCTCCAGGTTTCAAATGAATGTGGCTGCCATTCCTTCCCTCTTTAGAGTGGAGCAGCCTCAAAACAGCCTTTCTTTTGCTAGTTTTGATCCCTTCTATATCATTTAGCTGAAATATAATGTAAGCAAAGCCTCTTGTCTCTTTACTCGCTCTGCTAGCTTGAGGGTAAAGAGATAGAATAGTTGTGTTTTATGAAGTACCAGTTTCAGGAGATAGTCACTCATCAATACATAATTAGTTAATATCTCCTACTGCCAGATTCTCTACTAACTATTGTTGATAAAACTGTGAGGAAAAAAACCACAATCCTGGGGCCTCCTCTCATGGAGCTCACCATCTAGTGAGAAGATAGTTCTTAATATGATAATTAGACAGTTAGATGTGGAATTTTCATATTATATAAGTTTCATGCTAAAAATTGTACAGTGTTACAAGTGCATTTATTTACTAGTAGGGGTTGATAAGGGGCCAGAGAGTGAATCTGTTTGGTTTTGTGAGCCAAATGGTCTTTGATCCAATTACAAAATTCTGTTGTCGCAGTTTAAAAATAGTCTTAGTAAACATGCAAACAGCATGTACCGTGATCATGGCTATGTTCCAATGAAACTTTATTTCAAATCTGATGTTATTTTTATATGCCACAAAATAATATTCTTCACCTGATTTTTTCCTATCATTTAAAAGTGTAAACACAATTCTCAGCTTGTGGCCAGCAGAAAAATGGCCCACGGGCTGTAGTTTGTCAACCTGTCCCCTAGGGCTTAGGGAAGCCTTTCCTGAAGGAGAGACGTTTGATCTGAGCTCTCGAATCTGAGTAGAATAACTGGGTAGGGAAGGGACAGTGGTGATGATACCAGGCTAATGAAGGCTGGTGGATAAGAACCACTTTAGTCTGTAAATGGTGTTGAAAAAAAAAGGGAGAATTGAGGGAGATGAGGGAAATATCAACACTTTGAAGATTCTGAGAAGTTCCTGCTGTAAAAGAAATCTATTTGATTTTGCTTAAACCAGATGTTCTCCAAACTTTGTCTATCAGGCCCTTCTTGGGCTGAATACATACCAGCACGTAAGGAACACATTTTTGGAACGCAAGCCAAGGGAGTCCTGGCTATAAAGAAACTCCAGAATGTACTGTGTAGCTTTATACCAATACATTTATCCATGCCAGTGACCCTGGAATCCATGTGGTACTTTTCATGTGGTTGTGTCTGAGAATTTGTATCTCTTTAGTGAGGGATCTTTTAGGCTAAAATTTGACATGACTGTTTTTGCAAACAGCTTAAGTGCAAACTTTCCTGGGGGCCAGGGGGTGGACTGTATGGCTCCCAGAGGCCCCTGCCTGCCTTTTAATAATGCATTATAACTGCAAGAGAATTGAATGTATTTTCCCAAATGCTCAGTGAGGAAAACAATAGCAGTAGATATTTAGCTGATCATGACATGCAGCTCCTCTGGAGAGCTGTGAGAACCTATTGATTCTCACTTCATAAAATTCTTACTTGAAAACTTTAATATCTATAGGAGTTTTCCAAGTGCTGTTCCATCAATGTGGTTTCTCCCAGAGTATTCAAGTAAAAAGTAAAACAGTCTTGTCCTACATCTGTGTGTCCCCAAATACCTTGGAGTTTTGTTTTTTTAGATTATGTATTTGGATAATAGGTTGAATTTTCCACCACTCATTCCATTATTTTGACTACATGACCTTAAATGTGTATATAAATGATTCATTGTGTTTGGAATGCAAGATAATATCCTCCATCTAATTCTTTTAAAATTCTCCTTTACTATGGCCAGAGAAAATTTTGATATGTTCCTTTTGATTAGTACTTTTTACATTACGTTTATCTTTTGGCCTGGGATGGCTTTCCAATGGTAGCTGTACTCTGGGTGAGTTTTGTGAACTGGCTTGATTAGGAAGCTAATTGAAACCATAAAATGAAAAGTTCAAGGGAAATACCTATGGTTTCAACCAAGTAACTGAATGTACTCTCTTTTCTGCCCCAGTGTCTTTCTCTTATTTTGGTCTGTGTCTTTTTAATAGCCACACCTCAGCTTTGGGTAAAACCAAGAGCAAAATACATACACAATTAGAGTTTCAACTCTTTTGCATGGTGCTGTTGCTAAGGTACATAAATGATTTGGGCAATTCTGCAGAGCTTTTCCATTACACTTGTGGAGGAAGCAGTGTTCATTATACATCAGAGCAATCTGCTATAAATGATGTATTTATTTTACTTCCTCTAGTCAAGTTTAAATCCTCAGTTGGCCTCTGTGTAAATCTTCCTTAAAGCCATAGAACATTAAAGCTGAAGGGACATTACAAATTCTCAGGCCAGGCTTTCTTGTTCTCAGGAGAGGAAATTGAGGTAGTGGAAGAGTGGCAGAGTCAAGGGCAATTGCTATCTTCTGACTCCTATTCTAGGACTCTTTCTGGCCCAGCATCTGTTTGCCAGGCAGCACCTGCAGTTCTGACATGTTGATTTCCCATTCCACCAACTAAGCTCAAGTAATGAAACTGCTTTCGCATTCTGTATATGAGTAAAGAGGGAAAGGCACCTAGTAAGGGATTTATGTGGACTGGTTACTGATCTTCTTTATGATCTTATGCCCATTTGAGTTAGCTTTAGTTTGACAGAGTTGGTGTCCATTTATCCCAAAGGACTTGAGAGGATACTCTTCACAGCAGTCCCCAACCTTTTTGGCACCAGCGACCACTTTTGTGGAAGATAATTTTTCCATGGATCTGGGGGTGAGAGGATGGCTTTCAGATGATTCAAGTGCATTACATTCAAGCTTACCTCCTACTGTGCACCTACTTCCTAATAGGGTCAGAGCAGTACATACAGGTCCGGGGCCTGGAGGTTGGAGACCCTAATCTATATACCTAGCTCCCAGAAACTTAGGCAGATAGGTAAAGCAAAATAGCTGAATTAATTGATGGTTATAGAATATGGACTTACGCATAGTTTTGTCAGATAAAATACAAGATATCTAGGTAAATCTAAAATTTAGATAAATATCTGTTTAGAATAAGCATGTCCCAAATGTTGCATGGAGCATACTGGGGGTCTTTGCTAAAGCTGGTAATTTTATTCAAGGATGGGTGACTGGAAATTTATGATGATGCCTTTATTGAGATTAGAGCTGGAATGGATCTTTGAGATCATTCCAAGCTCTTTATGTCAGAGGAAGAGAATTTAGGCTTACAGAAGATCAGTGAGTTGCCATGGTTCACACAGCTGGCAAGTGGCAGTGCTTGGCCTCTGTCTGTTTTCTAACTCTTGGTAAAATGTAGCACACTGATTTAATTAGTATGATGTGCACCATGGACTGGTGTGTTCAAGAAAGCTCCAGAAGGGAAGTGAGACTTGAGCTGAGTTTTGAATGCAGCTAGAATGTTTTGGTGAAGGCATTCTGGTCAAAGGGCAAGTGTAAGCAAATGGGCATAAGAAGGAATAAATATTTGCTTAATGAAGAAAGGAATGATAAAGATGTCTCTGAGGGACATAGATCAGTCATGGGACTAACGGATTTACAGGGGAGAGGAATGAAAGCAGAGAATACTGAAAAGGTACTTTCAAGATTTGGACTGCATTTGTTATGCTGTAGGGAGTAGACATTAAAGTTATTAAGTGGATTAGTTAGCTCTATCATGACCAAACAGTTTTAAAAGAAAGAGAACTGTTTTTGAGAATTTAACTAACAAATTTTGAAAGTCCCTAGGATTAATTTACCACTCAAATTATTAGGGTGATCACCTTATATTTACTTTTCCTCACATTCTTCACCTGTTCTAGGGAGCAAGAATAGCAATGCAGCATATCCCTTTAGAAAAGGAGCTAATGATGGGGGATGATGGCAATTCTTTCTTTCTTTTTTTTAAAATATTTATAATTTTCAGAGAGAAGGGCAGGGAGGGAGTTAGAAAGGGAGAGAAGCATCAATGTATGGTTGCCTTTCACCTGCCTCCAGCTAAGGACCTTGCTGAAGACCTGACTTGCAACCTGGTTATGTGCCCTGACTGGGGATCAAACCAGCTACCTTTTGGTTAGCAGGCTGCTGCCTATCCACTGAACCACCAGCCAGGGCACAATTCTTCACTAAGATATTAATTATAATTTTGATGAGGTGTGTGTCTTCTGCCTATGTGGGGTGCATGTACATGTATGTACATGTATGTATGTGTGTGTGTGTACTCAATGAAGTAACTTCTTGAACTTTGCAGAGTAGCATGATCCAAGAGACAGATATTAACCTTTAACAAAGAAATTGAGTTCAGTGCCACAGGAATATCTTGATAATTGATCTGATAAGCAAGTTGTGATCTTGTTTGCAATTCTTGGAGTAAGGAGCTTGGTGAGGCGAGATTAGGGTTAATGCACAAGCTTTAGAAGGTCTGTTGGCAGGAACCATACCAAAAAAAATCAGTGACCCATGGATAAGTTTGACTGACTTAGTAGCCAGGAAATAGATGGGCATTTGCAGGAAGTTCATTTAACTTGGAAGAGTTGGAAGATGTCTGGGAAAAATGCAGACCAACATCATTTCTGACCCAGTCCTTAAAGGACCCAAGGCTTGTCAACCTTTAGGTCCCATGTGAGGAGTAGAATGGCCTAAGGAACAAAGAGAAGCCACTCTTTTATGCTACCTTAAATGTTTCCTTACAGACTGGCTGAAGGGAAGCACATGATTTTGATTGAGATAAGCATTAGTTATTTTATCAGAGATGAAATATTTGACAGAGAGACATGTGTCTAGGGAACATCACTAAGGAGAATGAGTTTTTGTGGAAGTTTAAACAGAGGTAGGAGATCCTTGCTTGCTTTGTAAGAAAACAGAGGACAGACTGTCTTGAATTTGAGCAGAGATGATGTTCGTTGAGGTCAGTGGGAGTTCAGCATGGAGTCTGGACTGATGACTTCGGATGACATTACAATTTTCCTGTTGTGGACACTTATTTCCCATTATCATGATGTGATATTCAAAACAGTAGATGTTTTTGAATTTCAGTTCTGTCCAACTCTGTGGGAACTGTGCTCTAAGAGTCAACTGTATATTCCCACATGAATGACTCTCTGTGGAAGAGTCCCAGATGGGATGGTGAGGGTGGGGGCCCCACTGGGAACTAAGGATATGAAAGGGGTTCACACATTGAACAGTTGGGGCTCTTCTCTAGAAAGTAGGTGCCTGTTCTCCATATTGGAGCTGACTCTAAGGGATAAACATGAGATACCCCATTGCTGAGGAATGCCCCAAACCAAACTCTTGAGAATCGGCATCTGCACATAATTACTTAGGGCACATAATTCTTTATGGGTGCTCACTTAGTAAAGCATTTACATTTACATTCACAGCTCATTAACTTGCTTGTGAATTTGATTTGAACATTTTAAGTGAAATTGTTTTTAATCTTTGGAGGCACTATAAACCCACAGCCTTGCTCAACTGGCACAGACTGTTAGAAGGAAAACCGCATAAGTAGTTTGTTTTGCTTCCTAGTGGGAGTTTTATAAGGTAAGGCTGAACTGACCATGAATATTCTAAGTGGAATTTTTTTTTTCTTTCTGAGCTCAAGGCTTTTATGGAGTTCTTGTGATCAAAAGTACTAGAGTTACTTGAAACTGATGGAGAAAGAACAAAATTAAACGTGACTTTTGAATTGTTACAAAAATCATAAAATAACAGATCTTTCAACCAGATGTTTAATTTTAAAATAGCAAACATCGCAGACTTTCTAGCGACTGTCAATGGTTTGTGAAACCAATTCAGTCTCTTCCCTTGGGCTCCCGCACTGTTTGGTAATGAGCACTGTTGGTCATGTACCAGCAGTGCGGTTGGAAGTGCACCATCTAATGAAGAAAAAACTTTTTTTGAAAACAGATACATTTTGCAATTTATTCATAGTGCCAGGTGTTCCTTACTTATGCACTTTGGGGCTGGAGTTAAGTGCCTGCAGTTTTGCTTTTTCATGGGAAAGCCACAACGTGAGAGATTTACCGTTGTGCCATGCTTGATGAAGGCAGTTTCTCCTTGAGTGTCTGTAGGCATGTTTGGTTTCAAATTCAAATGTGATCTCAAAGAGAGCTTTCCTTGCCTTGGTATTTCAATGTGGGTCTTGGTAGTGTGGACTGTACCTGGAACAGGTACATATTATAATAGAAAAGACCAATTATTTCCTTGAAACCTTGGAAGTAATTTATTAGCTTTGATTATCAAATAGTGGGGGAAGTATTAGGACAAATGCTTACCAGACCTTCTTATCCCAAAGCATGCTTTTTATTTTTTAAAATATGCTTATTGATCTGAGAGAGAGAGGGAGAGGGAGAGAAACATTCCATCCTATATGTCCTGACTAGGAATTGAACCCCAACCTTTCGATATATAGGATGACACTCCAACCAACTGAGCCGTACAGACTTGGACCCAAAAGCAGTGCTTTTAAGATACTAATGTAACATATTCATAGGATGGTTATTCAGAAAATGAGAAAATGGCACTGGAGAAATCGGTGTTAACACAAAGATCTATGTGTTAGCCTAGACTAAAACATGAGTGGTCAGATACTGAGACAGGTAGTAAAAGGTAGAGTCTCTTTTTCTGTCCTCTCTCCCCTCTGTCTAGGCCTGTCCGGTGGAATAGTCCTCAGGTGCATTCATGTCTTTTGTTGCTGTCATGCCTTCTCTCTGGCTGTACATCTGGTTCTTTTTGGCTCTTAGATCATGACATAATTCTCTGACAATTCTAATTTTTTACCCTTTTCACAACCCTAGATAATCTCCCAATTAGCTGTGGAGATTTCCCCTCTTTTGGAGGAGTTGCTTCCAGGCACCTTCTGAAAGACTAGAGATGTCCCCAAGGCTTTGGAATGTCCTGCAACTCAATCTGGAAATCACAGCTGAGAGTTGCACCCATGTGTTGAAAGTTACTTGTTCTCTGTCACCCCCTGCCCCAATGCAGTTACTTCAATAAGAGATTACTATTGCCTGAATATTTGTGTAACCTCCCCCCATTCCCCCGCTAATTCATGTGTTGAAATCCCAAAGATGATGGTATTACAAGGTGGGGCCTTTTGGTGTGAGAGTGGCATCCTCAGGAATGGTATTATTCCTGAGGTTATTAAAAGAGGCTCCAGAGAGTTACCTAGCCCCTTTCACCAGGCGAGGACAGAGCTAGAAGGCACTGGCTGTGATCCCGGAAGAGGGTCTTCACCAGAACCTGACCGTGCTGGTGACTTGATCTTGGGCTTCCCAGACTCCCGAACTGTGAGAAATAAATTTCTGCAGTTTATAAGCCACTCAGTTGGTGGTCTCTTACTATAGCAGCCGGAAGAGACTAAGACTGGGATTCTTCATGTTGGAGACTTCCCAGGTTGTGGAAAATGCTCAAGTTAGAATTCTTATTTTAGTTAGGCTCTTAAGTTGCAGACATTTACCATCTACTCGGGAGCACCTGAAAGGAACAAGTGAGTTCAGCTGTGGCAATGGTGGGTGGGCCTTCCACCACACACTTTACTGCTCTACAAGATGCCATTCCCGAGACACCACCTGGAGCTGTTTCCTGTAGTGGCCCTAGGAGTCTTGGCAATGAATTTGGTAACTGTCTTATCTAATAGGTTGAAGCATCTTGAAGACAGGTCCCAAATTCCCTGTAAGACTTAGCATAATGCATTGCATACAGCATGTGTTCATTAAGAATTGGCTGAAGGAATAAATTTGAATCTGTTTTGGGTAGGAAAAGTACTATAAATAATACAAACTTTAAAGGCAAAAGAGGAGAAAAAGTTGGCTTTGTTTATTTTATTTTCCTGTCACATTTGGAGGCAGAAGGCCTAGATTTAAGCTATAGCACTAATAGTTACCAGCTGTGTGCCCTCTTTGAGCCTGGATCTTATCTGTCAAATAACAACTGAGTATCCAATCTTACAGGTGGTTGAGATGCTGATGGTACATTAATTGTATAGTAGTTCCCTTATGAGCTATTTTCCCAGCTTAAAAACGACCCCCCTTGACTCCTGGTCGCAATCATCCATCCTCAGGAATGGGCCCTCTGTTGCCACGTTTGTCTAATGTGACCCAACATCTCCTTGAAAACCAGGGATTGAATCAGCAGCAAACATTTGACCCAAGCCAGAACACTCAGAGTGCCTGCCCTGGCAACTTGGAGACAGGCAAGAGAGAGCCAGCTGTCTGAGTCCACTGAACGGAGCTTGAGAAAGAAGGGCAGCCACCATCTCCCACCCACGCAGACAAGCGAGTAGCAGAAAATGTTGGTCTTCAAAGAATTCAAGTAAGAAGCTGATGAATAAAAAGAATCAGGGAGTAAAAAGGATGCACAGATCCTCTCTGGGTTCCAGAAACTGTGCTGCACCTTTGCCTTTGGGGGATTGGAAACATTTTTTCATCCTTATAACACAATCGCATTTTATGCCTTAGCTAACTCAAGGTAGGTGTTGCTTTCTTCAGTCAAAGCGTTATGAGATTTTGTGATACATTTTATGATGCAATAATTTGCCCCCCATAGGTTTAAGTGCAGCCCCTAACTCCTGTACCTCACAGTAGATCTTTGTTGTTGTTGTTGTTGTTGCTTTTAAATTAATAAGGAATAGGGCCCTTTTCTGACAGTTTGGATCTGAAGCCCAGAATTTCCAGTGATGCCAGCACCTCTCCTCATTCTTTCTCAAGGTAACAAGCATCCCAAACTCAGCCTCAGTCTCCATGGTGATGAAGAGCCCCCTGTAATACCTGCCTGGTGAGGGCCACACAACATCCGTGACCACAGACGTGTGCGGTATGTTGAATTAGTGCTGTGGGGACGTGTCAGGGAAGGAAGCCAGGCTACTGAAGCTCCTTTTTATGCAATTAATGGCTCTCTGTTTCTGCCTACCTTTTTTGCCAGTGCGACAGAGCAAGGTGCAGAAAGCTGCTACAGAAAATTAGCTGTAATTTAGGTAATAATCTCAAATGCCCCGTCAGTCCCTTGATTATATGATTGAAAGGAACATTTCATTTGGAGATTTGCAATTTTCTGGTGCTCTTGGCGTTACACAATTACGTTTCCTGTCATTTATCACATTGTGGAATACCAAGACAAATTTGCTTCTCCTCACATTTATCATATAACTGAAAAATACAGGGACAGATTTAGCCAATTGCTTTACACCAAATGATGCCTGTTGTTAGCTGGGGACTGTGCAGCAGTTTTTCTATTCAAAGAGCTCTCTTGAACATATTTGGCACCAAGAGGATTTTTCCCCAATTATTTTGAAAGGGAGATTTTTTTCCCCCTGGACCACAGCGCTGCCTCCTGAAGGAGGATCGGGACCTCCTATCTGCCTGTTGCAGCAGGCACACAGGGTGAATGAGAATGATAATGCTGTGCAGGAACCCCCTTCTTCTTGGGGGTTGGAAAGCAGTGGTGCCAAGATGGGGACATTTAGCCAGTTATCTTATATCTTTAGCTAAGCGGCAGGCTAGGGGAGGGCTTTAGCATGTTTAAGTACTGACTTGCTACAGTCATAGTTAGAGCCACTTAAAAAATTAGCTTTTAAACGAAGAAAACTAAACCAGTTAATTTAGAAAGCTGGTCAAGAGCCTTTGGGCCTTGCCCCAATGAAGTTTTCTGCAGGCATTTAGGTATGTTTTAGTTCTTGGCCCCACCTATATTTTCTATAATGATGTATTTAAAATAATTTAATCTCTGCTCCATGGTTTAATTGAGCCTTTTCAGTAGATTTTCTGTATCCAGTCACTGTCCTAGAAGCTTGTGCTTGTCAAAAATACAGATAGTCCCACACCCTAGCTTAACCCTACAGAACCATACTGTCTGGGACTTGAGACTCTGTATTTAAAGAAGTGCTAGAGGTGATTTTTGCTAGGAATACTAAATCAGTTGTTTGCAACCCTGGATGCTCATTAGAATAACCCAGAGAGATCTTGAGACTGTTGATGCCCTGGCTACACCCTAGAATTTGGGAGTAGGACTCAGGTATCATATGGTTTTAAAGCTCTCTATGTAATTCCAGTGTGCAGCCAGGCTTGAGAACCGCTATAGTGAACTATGGGAAAATCACTACATTTGACCCTTGAACAACACTAGGGTCAGGGTCACTGACACTGTGTAGTCTGTAATCTATGTGTAACTTTTAACTCCCTCAGAACTTAAGTACTAATAGCCTACTGTTGACCAGAAGCCTGATTGATAACATAAAGAGTTGCTTAGCACATATATTGTATGTTGTATGTGTTACATATTATATTCTTATAATAAACTAGGCTGGAGTAAAGAAAATGTTATTGATAAATCATAAGGAAGAGAAAATGCATTTACAGTACTGTATGTATTTATTAAAAATTTATATATAAATGGATCTAAATAGTTCAAACCCATGTTGTTCAAAGGTCAACTGTATTAGGAAGCAATGCAGCTGGATTCCAGTCTTCACAGCAGCAAAGCAAGGCTGATCTGGGCTCCTATGACCATCAGGGACCTGATTTGGGGGCTGGAAAGAATCATTTCTGATGCTATATCTGTGGTCTGAGGACAGCTGGTTCAATCTCTTGGAGAGATAGGTGTGGTTAGGACCAGGTTACTGGGAGTTGGAGCAGAAGCCAAGATAATGACTGTCAGGGGTGGGGTGGGGAAGAATATAGCCCCATGACTACATCACTGCCCCATACATAAGGTTATCTGGGCGTAGAAAGGTAGATTAATTCTACTCTACCTCTGCTGGTGGAGATGGCTCTGTTTTTGGCAGCCTAGGACTGCGGGAGTTTGAGTCTTCTCGCTGCAGGGATCAGCTCTGGGGTTTGGCAGCCTAAAACTGCAGGGGTTTGAGTCTGTTTGCTGCAGGAATCAGTGTCTGCGGCAGGGCTAGGCTGGGAATAGTTACAATGGCTAGCTGTTGCTGTGTGCCACTGTGAGTCTGAGGGTCCTGTCATAGTCACCCTGGTGAACACGTAAGGCCCAGAGCACGGGCACAAAGTCCTAAGACTTGGCATCTAGTAGACCTAACATCTGCATAGACATCTGGCTGAATGACATTGGACAATCAGTTTATCTCTCTGTGCCTCTTAGTTTGTATCCTTGAGTGGACTTGGCCTTGGTTTGGGAGGCAAATGAGTCCCTATAATATTTGAAATTCATATTAACCATAAAGGATATTTTTATTACCCCTATTGCCTTAGGTACTCTGCTGTATTAAAACATGACTTAAATATAAACACTTTACTCAGTATTGTGCATTTCTGTGGTTTAAAAAAATATTCCACTCAGCCCCATCCTATCTACACCATTAGGCCCAGATTTTGGTTGATGCCAAATCAAGATCTGAGGTCAACATAATTGTTGGTATCCACCCTGGTGACTGGACTGGTCTCTGATCAATTGTTTGCCTTTTCGTTCATTCAGTAACTTGTATCAAACTCTTCCTCTGTCTCAATTACTGTGCTAGACACGGAGCATGTGAAGATGAAAGGCACTACTTGCTGTCAAACAGCTTGCTATGGTGTGTGTCTGGGGAGTCTGAAAAATGATTCTTTAAGGTATTTGTTTGGAACTAACCCTATAGAATAATAGCAAGCTTTATACCTTTTCAAGTCTTCTCAAATATATGGTCTCCTATATGATCTCATTTAATCACTGAACACATCTAGGAGAAAGCATCATTTACACATGAGGGCAATCAAGGCTCATAGAAATGAAGTGAATTGCTCCAGGTTCCATTGTTAGTGACTGGCAGAGTCAGGACTTACACTCAGAACTCCAAACTTCAGGTCTGATGTGCTTGCAACACGCTATAGCAGCCCCAGGGCTCAGCCATGAAACACAGTCATCTACACCCCCCCCCCCACACATGCACATGCACACGCACACTCTTAGAATTATTGATATGATATGAATGTTTAATGAGTGACTTTTCCTGAGGGTTGATGAAGTTGTTAGCAAGACATTGTGCATGTTTTGCCAGCCAGCACTCAAGCGGGTTCTTTCCAGAGCTGAGGATAGCAGATCTGGGTCTCTGTCTCCCAATGAGATGTGGTCTAGGTGGCAGCGGCTGGGGCCCATCCAGGGATGGGTCTGGCCATCCGGCCAGGTGTGTGGGTCAGGGTCTACTGCCAGAGCTGAAGTCTGAACTTCCTTTCCCTGAAGAATATTGCTCACCAGTGAGGTAGAGGCAATTACTTGTCCCTGTTAATTGAATTCTGAACTTTAAAGTAGAGGTTCTGACTTAGGTTAATGTGACATGGTCCAATTTGCAATTTTAACTTAAAGAAAAAAATGCAGTGCACCTCAGTGTTCAGAATGCAGCAGGCGGGCTAAGTTCCTCAGGGTGGGAGCCAATTTTCACTACTTTTGCTGGCACTGGCCTCCTGCAGAACTGTCTTTTGCATGCCCTGCTTGTAACCTTGGCTAATGCAAAAGGGTTAGGTTACTGTAAGGCAGGGAATTATTTTAGCCAATTTTATTCTGTGAGCCCCACCCCACCTGCCCCCCCTAACTTCCCATGGTTAGTTTTAGAGGTGGTTAAATTTTTTTTTTAATTCAATGACTTTGGGTAATAATAATATTAATAATAAACATTTATAGAATGAATGTTATAATTATGCTACCTAATTTCAGTCTTCAGGAACTACCCTACTCCATTCGGCAGCTGTTAACTGAGCCACAGAGAAGTTAAATTACAGAGCTAGACGGTAGCAGAACCAGGATTCAGACCCGGGCAAACTGGCTATTTGGAGCCTCTCAGGGTATTGTCAGGGTATTGGCATGACTTCTCCTGCCAAGCATGTGCAGTGTAACCTGGCGGCTGGGCTCAGTCTGAACTTCACAGGCTTTTTTTCTTAAACCTGAACAATGACAGGTTGGGAAGTGCCTGGCTTGAGTTTGGTGTGTCCCCTTCTAGTCTGGAATACAAATGTCCTATACAGGATGCCATTTAAGACCAAAAACCCGGTCTTTGGGGAAAGAACTGAGTCTGTGACTTACAATGGTTTACCTTACGATTTTTGGCTTTACAATGCTGTGAAAGCAATATGCATTCAGTGGAAACTATACTTCGAATTTTGAATTTGATCTTTTCCCAGGCTAGTGATCTGTGGCAAATATTCTGTCATGATGCTGAGCTGCAGAAGTGAGCACAGCTCCCAGTCAGCCACACAATCACAAGGGTAAACAGCCTGTACTCTGCAGTCTACTGTAATGCCAGTGTGTTTTGGATATTGTTTTCTGAGGACGTGTAAGGTAGGCTAAGCTATGATGTTTGGTGGGTTAGGTGTATTAAATGCATTTTTGACTTAAGGTGTTTTCAACTTATTTCTCTGGATGTAATTGCATTGGAAGTCAAGGAGAATCTGTTTTTTGTGATGATCTTATGTGGGTCTTACGGTCAGCTGCCATTGCCATACTCCTCATATTCCTTGGTGCAGGGAGAACTTGACCTAAAAGAATGGAAATTCTCACTGTTAGGCATCCCGAGGAGAAGTTAACGCTGGGTCTTTAGACAAGGGTGAGAAAGAACTCCTCCAGGAGCTGGAGAGTGAGCTGCCTTTGGGAAAGCCTAGTGAGGGATTCAAGATGGGGCTGCACCTGTGCAGTAATTTTAAAGTATTCCCTGCGTATATTTTTCTCTTTGTGCTGTTTGGTAACTAAGGGGTGGGACCTATGCCACACCTGGTGTGAAATAAACAGGAGACATGATTGTCTTCATTCTTAAGGCCAAAGTGAGGCAGCAGCTGTGGTCACTGGCAGAGAACTGCTTACCCTGTAAAACAGCCCCTTCTTGCAGGCATGGTTGGAGGGAAGCAGCCGTGGCAGGCTGGTGGGAGCCAGGTCAGGAGCTACCAGCGCCCCAAGCAGCCATGGCCATGGTGCAGCCTTCTCTGGCTCATTTCCTGCTTTTGCTCCATAGTGAGTGGCAAGGACAATCAGGACTGGGCCTAGAATACTAGTAAACGCCCCTAGGGGGTTCTTGAACCTGTTAGGCATGGCAGATCCAGGAGAGAAGTTGAGTTCCTGTTAATTTAGAGACTAAGGACCCAGAGTATTTTCTGTTGATGTAAGAGAGACACGCATTTGTCTCCCAAACTAGAGATAACTGAACATAGAGGGTATACAAATCTTTCTTTCACTAGAGTGACTTGGGAATGGCAGAAATGGACTGATAGAGTAGCTGAGCTCAGTTTGATCAGTCACAGTTGGAATTCATTGACCATTGTTGGAATGGCTAACTTTGTTTAAATCTGCTGTCAGAGAGTAAAGGGTATTAGAGGTAAGAAGATCCCTGCAACAAAAAGAAAGTTTAAAAAAAAAATGAACGTATATTCTTTTTTATATGTTTGTTGATTTGAGAAATAGAAAGAGAGAGAGAGAGAGAAGTTGGTTGCCTCCCATATGCACCTCAACCAGGGATTGAATTTTCAACCTGGGCAATGTGCCCTGACTGGGAATTGAACCCTCACCCATTTGGTTGGGTATGGGATGACACTCCAACCAACCTAGCCACCTGGCCAGAGCTAATGGTATACTCTTTAAGTGAAATTCTTTCCTTGGTATTCTCTTACCTTTTCATAAAAGTTTAAAATTTATTAAAGAATAAATGTTAGTTGTAGAGTTCTGAAAGAATGTGTTCCCTGTTGCTAGGTGGTGGAAGCCTTTGGAGAAGTGAATAATTAATTTCTTTGAGCTTCTGTTTCCTACATGTAAAATGTTGGTAGTAATACTCCCTTCATGAATTATTGGGAGTGTTCAATTTCAGTATGATCTTAAACTCAAAGGAGGCTTCATCCATAACAAAAGAATATTGCAACAGCGTTTTCATTCTAGGCCAAGGCTCTGTAATTTGGTCTCATTTGCAACATCTCCATCCTCTTAAGTACTGTTGCATTATCCTGACAATCTAAACTGGTTCAGTTAGACACAAAGCTGTCTCTGAAGGCCATGCGACTATTAATGCCCAGCCTTAATTAAATGACAAGTCTAATTTTGACAATGCTGATTTACTTACTGTGGGGAAAGTGCCAAACCTGGAATTAGTTTAATTGAATTCAAGTGTTAACTCTGTTTATTCATCACCTATCAAATGATTCTCTCTGTGTGTATATACATGTGTATGCTTAACAACAAATATAAATACATTAAAAACCATACAAATATAGAACAACAATACTATATAGGTCAGTTCAGACCTAAATTTCGTGCATGCTGCTGAGGATTTTGATCTCACATTTTCTACCTCACACTGTGGGTGGCAGCAGAGACCTGGGAAATATCTTCTGTGGAATTCACATTACTTTCAAGGTGCATTAATAGCAAGGAAATGATTGCATCAAGTAATAAGTAACTTGAGTCTTTATTTTTGAACTACTGTTGACATTGCTTGGTCATCTCATCTCATTCTTGTAGTCAAAAGTGGTAAAAGAGGGCTGTGGTCTGGGAACCTCACTGACAGGTCTTTTAAAGAGGCTTTTTATTATTTTGTGCCAATAATCTTCCCTTTAATTGGAGCCCGCAGGCTCTCTGCTTGGAGTCCCTTTCTTTTGCTGATACATTAGGGGTTGTGATTGCATTTCAATCAGGTGAGCAATGGCCAAGGTTGCCACACCTCACAGCATCAGAGAACTGTGTGACTTTGTCCCTGAGAGGGACAGGAGCACTGATTTTTTGACTTAAATTTCAGTTCCAAGATTGACATGAAAGAGGTAAACTGGATAAGAAAATCCACTTTCTATGCACTAAATATTTCTCTTTGAGCCATGGGAGGTCAGGGAATGTCTTCAGGAATGAATGGTGGTGGGTGGGAGAGAAAAGGAGAAAAATGGAAGAGGCAAGGATTAAAAAAAAAGAAAAAGAACAAAAGAGAAAAGGTTGTAGACCACTGCACATGTGCTGTGATAATGGTTATGTAAAGTTGTTTCTCTGTGACACATGCATAAAGGAATTAGAAAAAAAGATGAAGAATTATAGTCTGTACTCTAAGGTTGCTTATGATCCATTGTTTGGTGAAACAAGCAGGTTGTATGTTGAGCGTATGAGTTTATTCAGGGAAAATCAAATGACTAAGCCTTCTATATGTGTAAATATGCTCAGATGCATCTAGATGAATGAGGATAAAAGTCTGAAAGACATATACCAGCTTTAACGCAATCCTCTTTAGGACAGGGAGTGAAAAATGGAGTGGAAGTGGTCATAATGGTGCTTGGAAGATGTTTAGCTCCTTATAGAACTTTGCATAGCCTCACCTTGTAAATACTTAGGCATTGGTATTTTTATTTATTTTATTTTGTCATTGTTGTATTTCATTCATCTAATTTTTCCCCCTCTGCTCTCCCCTTCCCTACCCTTTCTATTCCCCCTCCCACAGTCGATCCCACTTGTTGTCCATGTCCACAGGTCATCCATGCTAGTTCCTGAACTAAACTGTTCTCCTTCTTTGCCTCTTCCCTCCATCCCCTGGCTCTAACAAGTCTGTTCCTTGTGTCTGTGCCTCTGGTTCTGTTTGCTTGTTTGTTTGTTTTGTTCATTAGTTTCCTGTGTTGGGTGAGATAATATGGCATTTTTCTTTCACTGACTGGCTTATTTCACTAAGCATAATACTCTGCAGTTCCATCCATGTTGTCGCAAAAGGTAGGAGTTTCTTCTTTGTTTCTGTAGGGATTGGTTTTGTCATTTGAAAACCTCAGGGTGGGCAGGTGGGGGGGGGAGGGGAACAGCCCAGGTTTCTCAGGTGACATAATTTGATGTAAACTTCCCTTTCTAGCCTAAGAGGTTTGGAAAAGACTGCTTGGAAACAGGCTGGTAACATCTTTCAGGAAGAGATTTTTTCCTAAAAACCAAATGAGTCATCATGAGCTGATGGAAAGATCCTTAATTTCTTTGCTATTTATTATGCCTAAAATTTTCCGTATCAGGTTGAGTTATACATAGTTATCTGTCCTTAATGACTACACATGGAAAAATGGTATTTATTGATCATTTTGCTACCTCTCTAGATGCAGTTCTTTTGGTCCTATGATTATGTGTGTTTCCATGGAAGTATAATGGGCATTTCTAAGTCTGAAGCAGCCATGGGAAGGGCAAATGAGAGCTGATGGTAACTATAAAGAACACTCAAATCATTTGATTTTGAGATTCCACCAGCTAAACGCCTTCTCTCTTTCCATCCCTCTCTCCTTCCCTCCCTTCCTCCCTTTATTAATTATTTGTTAACTATTATTATAAGCCAGACATGACTAGATCCCAGAGATACAAGATTCTGCCTGGAGTTAGCCTGGCCATGCCTAGGGGTGAGGCTAGGATACTCAGCTCTCTCTCCTTTGTGGCTTCATTAAATGTTGCCCCTGCAGCCAAGACACTGAACTCCATCCTCCTTCTTATTCTAGTCAAGCTGCTACTTCTTCCACTTCTGCAACTGAGGTCCTATTGCTGAATCCCACTCACAGTCCCAGGCAGCATCTCTGATTGCTCTTATCGGTTGTTTTAGTCTTCTGTCACTAGAGTGGGTGGTTGGGACTACTTACTGCCTGCTATAGGGTTGGGCCTTCCCAGCATCTCTGCCTTTTTGCTCGGTCCTGCCTTGCCTAGTTTACTGCTTGTCCTTTAGGAGGTGTCTCCTCCTGTGATGGAGAGTTTCTTCCTAGGTCCACAGACCACTAAGATCTCATCACCTCTGTTATCTCACATGCAAATCCATTATCTTTTCACTCAGCCTCTCACTATGTGTGTGTGTGTGTGTGTGTGTATTCATGCTCCCCCCGCCCTCTCTAATATTATTAATATGTTAGATCAGCACACCAGCCAGCAGAGGCCCCATTTGGTTTCCTTTTTATTTTTATTTATTTATTTTTAAAATTAATTAATTAATTTATTTTTAAAAGATTTTATTTTATTATTTTTAGAAAGAGGGGAAGGGAGAAAGGCAGAGAGGGAGAGAGACATCAATGTATGGTTGCTTTTCACCTGCCTCCAGCCACAGATCTGACTGGAGACCTGGTTTGCAACCTGGTTATGTGCCCTGGCTGGGGAATCGAACCTGCGACCTTTGGGTTCGCAGGCCGGCACCTTACCCACTG